>QFEI01001403.1:0-44406 GCA_003316145.1 Neoboletus magnificus | reverse complement strand
GGCCTCACGCGCTCACATTCTCCCCACCAATCTCCACCCCTGCACATACACCCGCCTCACGTTCCGATTATCCCCACCAAACAAAATTTGCTCCAACCATCGCCTCACTTCCCCTCCGTCCTCTCGCTCTCGCTCTCGTCCACGCCTTGGCCCCAGACGACCGGATTCCCAACGGCGGCGTCAAGGCTCACGTATAGCGCGTCGAACGCTTTGCCGATCGCAAAGGGCCTGATGCGGTCTTGGAGGCAGCAGACTTCGGCTCCGCCGAGGGTCGCGAGGAAGAGGAACGTCGCGACTGATAGTTTTTGGTTGGCGAAGGAACCGTTGGGTTTGGCGGGGGGGTACCGGTC
Organism: Neoboletus magnificus; assembly: GCA_003316145.1. Classification (NCBI taxonomy): domain Eukaryota; kingdom Fungi; phylum Basidiomycota; class Agaricomycetes; order Boletales; family Boletaceae; genus Neoboletus; species Neoboletus magnificus. The sequence continues at coordinate 44,056 of QFEI01001403.1, read as the reverse complement.
TTCATGGTGGTGGGCATGATGCCCGCCATGTTTGTGATACTCGCCATGTCGATGGTGCTTGCGATGCTTACATTGCCTCTGCCTCTGTGTCTACCTCTGTCTCCGTCTCTGCCTCCGCTTCCGAGTCCGAGTCCGGATTGGAGGACAGGTCGGAGCGGTCGTGCAGGTGCTTGCCGCGTTTACAATCCTTGCGACACTTGCAGCGCTCGCGCCTGCGCTGACGACGCTCTCTGTCCAGTTCCGCTTGGACGGAAACCATCTTGGATACCGTACTCGCCATCTGAATCGTGTAAGGATCGAGGGATTATACCCCCCGCCTACATCCGTGCCAAGACCAACCTAAGAGAAAAAAAAGCACAAGAACGATGATGTTCATGAGCGATCTAATACGCCCCAAAAAAAGGGTGGAAGGGACTGCACAGCCATACTGACCTTGACGGCCGTAATCCAACATCAACCCGACCCTCGCCATCCCATTGCTGAGATAAAAGCTGGTCGTCGGACAGTGTGCCACCCCTGCGCGCCGCTCGGCGATCAACTTCATCTCCTTTCCCGTCAACCGCACGCCATGTCCAAGGATCGTATTCTTCCGCAGGAGACCGAACCAGCCGTATATCCCCGCGTACGACTCGGCGCCGAAGCGTCTCAGCGCGTCCTCCAGCTCCCTTTGGTTTTCGGAGATGTGAGTCTGGATGGAGATGTGGGGCATGGACTTGGCGAGCTGGCCAAGGACCGCGAGGAGTCGTTCGCTGCAGGACAGGGCGGAGCGGGGGGTGATGATGGGGTAGACGAGCGGTTCGGTGTCTGAGATGGGCAAGTTGTGGATGTGATCGATGAGTGTGATGGTGTCCCTGAGGGAGTCTTTGGGTGTTCTTTCGATGTAGCAACCGGGACAGTGCCAGTCAATGTTGCGTTTCTGCCAGGGGTCCCTGTGCGTGAGCATGATGGAACGCGAGCTCAACAAAGGGAAAAACGCACGCCGACGAACGCCTGTTGGCCTGGGGTGAGCGTTTTTCAGCGGGGTGGTATGCATGAAGCGTGTGAGGTTACCTTTCTTGTGGATAATGTTCGCGAGGATGATGGTTGCTTCGAGGTGTAGGCTACTGTAGTAGCGGCGTATCGTCGTCTGTCAATCATGAGCCCCTATTGGAAGCAAGAGCGTATGCGCGATCACGTACCCTAGATGCGATGGAGCATTGATGACATCGTTGTACGCACGTTCTGCATACTCTTTGTTCTCAAACTTGGACTTCGCGGGGAAAACGTATTTCAAAAGCCATTCGGGGAGCTCTTTGTCGCCACCACGGAAGATACGTCTGCGCGTCCGGGAGACATTTTCAACGGATAAGTACATACCCAAGTTGGGGAACTGGCACGCGTGCTGTTGTGAGGGGAATGATCGGTTAGTCTTCGGTGCTTAGTGTGCGTGATGAGCGGGGTCAACGTACGACGTGTGTATCGATCAAGCCAGGCATGATGAATTCTCCTGCGTTTCCGTCCAATTTTATGAGAGTGTACTCGTCGTCATCTAACCCGCGCTGGGCGATGGTGTCGTGGAGGGCCGATACATCGAGGGAGCGCGAAATAGTGTGTCAACGACTGCGGATTGATGACAGGGCTAAGGTGGAGGTTGATCATGATGACACAAATGAAAGTAGGTCAGAGTGAGGTGGTGACTGATCCAGCGATCGTTCGAGCAGGAGACGTCGAGGGGTGATTTATAGCTCGAGGTCGGGGGTGCGACAGGGTCTTGTTCGATTCAGCCGTGCGCCTCGTGTTGGAGTACATACATAACCCCATGCGTGCAGGATCATATTCGACTCGCGAAGAAGAGCAGGATGAGTGGGACCGAATACAAAGTGAGGGGAGTGGTGAAAAGAGGGACGTGATGCTGTATTCGGGCCACTTTACCTTGTTTGCAATTCCTGCAGATGATTCTGCGGAACCTGTCATCTGTCGGCGTTCCACTCAGTCTGATACCAAAGGTTGTGGTCACGTGCCACTGGGAGCAAATTTACTTTGCCACGAGCATGTTTGACTGTTCAAACGCTCAACATGGCCTTTGTAGTCATTTTGCTTACCAGTACGCTCTCTTTCTTCCCATCATGTCCGTTCGAAGGGTCCAGTCTGTCTTGGTGTGTATCGTCAATCATCTTCGTCGATGTTGTGGTGTACTCGGAGTTATAACTACGATTGACGAGGCTCTTTCTTCCTACCCGGCCTTCGTTTTAATGCTCCGAAACATGGACAGTCTCTCGAAACCATACAACGCTGATCCGTATTACCACGGACCGGGGTTCACTGTAGAGTCGATATCGTTTTGTAAATCTCAGTGATTGAGCCATGGACGTCTGTCTGAGAGTTGGTCCACCTTGACACAGCCACGAGAGCGCGCATTTTGGAGTTGGACTCGCGCAATCATGACCCTCCCCGCCAACGACGCCTTCTCCCTCGGCCTCGCCCACGACCAGCCCCGACGCGCCTCCTCCCGCACCCCCTCCATCTCCCGCCGCTCCTCCTCGCCAAAAATTTTGTTCTCCTCCCCGTCTGCCACGCCCTCACCCGCCCCCCTTCCGCCTCGCATGTCTCCCAAGAGAGCACACAGACGCAAACATGCCACAGGCCAGGGCTCTCAGCACAACATCCGTCTCGGTACCGCCGAGTCCACCATCGAAGAGCTCGTCGAAGAGGCCGACTTCCATGCCTCGGCCTCACCCAAACGCAAATCCAAGCATGGTCGCACAAACTCGACGCCCAACAGCACCGCACCACCACCCAACGGCGCCCTCAAGCCAAACGCGAGTGTGATCGACTGGGAGGTCCCGCGCAAGGCTCTGCATTCGTCGATTGGTACGTACTCTTGCGCGTGTGACTTGTCCCCTCTACCTCGTTGGCTCATAGAGGGATGTGACAGGCTTCTTTACGGTATACCTCTACACTTCCAACGGAGATCCCCAGCGCGTTATCGTTGCTCTGAGCTCTGCACTTGCTGTATTGATACCCATAGACATTCTCCGACTGCGTTATCCTTCGTTGGAGTACGTCTTTGAGAAATGTGTCGGCATCTTTATGCGCGATAGCGAAAAGGTGTGTTTGCGTGTCCTGACATCGTCCTCTCACGCTGATAATCGGTGTTCCTGGCAGAAATCCTCGAATGGTGTCATATGGTATATGCTTGGCGTCAATGCCGTCCTCATTGCGCTCCCCCTCGACATTGCCGTCGTCTCTGTGCTCATGTATGTAGCCTTTCACTTGTTTCCATGTATCGCTCCGTCATTGATACTCGATATCCGCACAGCCTTTCATGGGCCGACACAGCCGCATCCACGTTTGGCCGCCTCTACGGAAGCCGTACACCCCGCCTCCCCAAGCGCCTCTTCGGTATCTTCCCACTCGCACCTCGAAAGAGTTTGGCAGGATTCACTGCCGCTACGCTCACCGGTACGGCTATTGCCACGGGGTTCTGGACGTTGCTCGCACCGGTACGAGCGCACGGGTTGACGTGGACGTGGCAAGATGGGGTCTCTCAGAGTTTTATTGGGAGTGTCGGCAGAGGATCTGGGTCCCCGCCGACGTTTGCTGGATGGGCGGGTTTGCTCACGATCGGTGTCGTCGCCGGACTTGTGACCGGCATCGCAGAAGCCCTTGGTGCGTGTACTACGCTGCGTGTGTGCTGCGTTGACTGACGGGTCACGTGGACGCTAGATCTTGGTGGTGTGGACGACAACCTGAGTTTACCAATCATTGCTGGTGGATGTCTGTGGGGTTTGTTCAAAATCCTTGGACGGCTAGGCGGGGTGTTGGCATGACCCCTCTGTGTCCGTGTCCATTTCACCTACTCTCCCCTGGTTCTATCCAGCCCTATCCTCTGCAATCTTTGCCATACTGATAGCACCTCGACCCTGATATACAACATGACGGCATGACCGACGATCAATTTCAAGCAAGACGGAGCCGCTATGGTTTCCTATATCTAACCCTGACCCTTTTTCTTCTTCCGAATACGATACGACCGTGATAGTCTACTCCTTCCATTTCTTCCAATCTCTTGCTTCATGCACCATCACCTTCCCAATCTCCACTTTCCATAGCATCTCTTTCACTTAGACAATGGATGCCGTCCGAGACGAAACTTTCCAGAGTATGTCAATGCAAGGCACGCTAGGTGTCTTGCACCCACGTTGCACGTTTTTCTTCTCTCGATAGCTCTTTAGAGGTACATTACGGGCGAACGTCCGCATCCCTTTTTTTTGGTTTTTTGTCTTTTTTTGTGAATCTCCAGCATTTCTCATGTGATATATTGTGCGATGGTGTAACTTGTTTTCGAATGTGAATACCATTCATGACAGGCGATTTATGTCGGTGGGGTTTTCCTTGCTCGAGTCGTACCCTCGGTCCTCGGAGACCGATGAAACACTAAACCGTCGGGGGACCATTCAGCATTCGATGCTTGATTTTTTTCATTCATTCTTGACAGCGACAACCGGTATCTGATCAAATTGGCGCCGCACCCGTCTCGTCCTTGTTCTCGTGTGATGACGGGTTGGCGTTTCCCACCGATTGTCACGGCCGGTCTGGCAGCTGTCGTCGATTGACAAGCGGGTGTGTATGTATCTTTATGGAGCTCAAAATTAGAAGACGCGTATGGATTTTTTGCGCCCATTCAAAGGTTCGGAATGGGGATATCGGACGTGAGTGCGGGGTGTCGTTTGCCGGCCGCATCAGTAATCAAGGAATTCGCCTGTGTTACATGCGGTACTCCATACCGAACGGGCCACAGATGCATCAGCCAATGAAAGAGCTCGCTACTTGCGAAGGAATTGTTCAACGGTCATTGAAGCAATAACATCACTCGTCTGCTTTGCAGATGTGGGCCCAACAGCCGATGAGGGGTCCACTGGGAATAGACAAATTCATACGGAGCCTGCCCATTGCACACGAGAGGGAAAAAAAGGTTCCTCAATGGAATGGAGGATAACCAGACCTATCGGTGTTAGGATGCGTGCTCATCGACCTCCCACGCGTCGGCTGCGTCAAACGAAGATGCCCGAGCATTCGAGCTATGAGAAAGCGGACGAAACGGATGAAAAGGATTTTGAAGGCGGAGGATGCTATGACTGGATGGAGATAGCAACTTGGATGGTCAAAATGCTAGAGTTGACAGCCGGAGACAGGTGGCCGTGTGGGGGCGGCGTGATCGGCATCAGAAACGTAAATATACGGATCATGCAACAGCCTGAGGATCCTCGAATCGCACCGGGACAAGATGACCATTGGGACGCACAGGAAACGATGGTGAGTAGAAAGAGCGAGGGTCGGGCAAACGCACCGCATACGGACGAGGGTTGGGTGAATTCACCACTGACCTGTATCGGAGTGTGTATGTACCCATGTATGATCACTAATCGAGGTTCACCTGGCGATGCAGCCACGGAGACACCTGAGAGGCTGACACCGCTTGCCCCTCATCGGATGTCCTGTCACACTGCTCATTACACCTTCGGTTGAATCCGTGGACGACGAAAAAAATATGCGGTTGCGGTTGTGCTGTCCGCCGTTCATGGCATCGAGTGATGCAAAACCTTCAGGTCTTTTTCGATTTATGTATACCCCGCCGGCGTCTCGTCTATTAGACCGACTCACGCGCATCGACGCCTCTCCGCCGATCCTCCAAGTTCCTCTCTCGTTCCTTGCCTTAAATATCGCCGCTACCATCCCGGCTACGCGTGTTGGAACATCACGCATACGACCCTTTGAGGCGTCTATTTCGATTCGAGACTGGGCACGGATGGGAAGGAACGTGGTCGTTGCGAAACCGGTAACAGAAAAATATTGAAACCAGATGCAAGTACGCGAAAACATTGGGTTCGTGATTCAGTAACAAGAGGTTTAAATTTAAACTTTGGGTCTCGAATCTTGATCCTCCCTCGTTGCTACTGTGCCAGATCACCGAGGACGATACAGTATTTCCACTCTTCGCATCGCCAAACTAGGTTACACCTGTCCGCAGACGACAAGGGGACACGCGAATTGAGTGTGATACGCACACACCGGATTACATATTCTTGATGCCTCCGCGCTTGGCAACGAGCGGAAGAGGGAACGGTTAGTCGCGCTCCCTTCGAATTCACGCTACCCCGCTCTGACATATAATCTGTATAGGCCAAGTAAATGTTACACGAGCTGACGACCGGCGACTGTTTCAGATTATAATACCTAACGGGGGACGAACGAGGAGAATCTCAGCTTCTTCGATGCATTAATGATAACGAACGAAGAAAAACAGTGTGCGAACATCGTGGATCCTACCCTCCCATTACGCTCCCCGCAAAATCCAGTGTTTATATATTAGATGCACTCAAGCCAACAGCCCGAGGTGGCAACCCCGCCTCCTAATGGGTAAGTTTTGTGCCAAATATCCCCTATATATATTTGTCTTTTCCCAAATATGAAATGCCGTCTCTCCTTTCCATTCCAAAATTCAAATTGACAGCTAATGGTGTCGTCCCCTCTTATGCCCCCAACGAATCATACAGCACCATCGTCCGGGAAGAATTATGGTTCCAAGGCAGTCTTCTCAGCAACTTTTTCTTTGGCATCCAAACTACAGTTGGCGTCTTGGCATTCCTCGCTGTCCTGAGACGAACCGTTAAGCACAGCCGTGCGCGAATCGCCCTCCTAGTGTACATCCCCGTCTTGTTTTCCGTCACGGCAACAGCACATTGGCTCACGCTCAACTGGATCCAGACGGGCTTTGTCACGCAACGACATTATCCTGGTGGGCCGGATGCCTTTCTCACTAATGAGTGGTCAATCCCATTTGTTTTGATCCCTGGTATCATGTCCGTGGTCGCCAATTGGATGATGGAATCCTTGTTGGTGAGACCGTCTCGATCGGATGTATCGCTGGAGGTAATGACTCACACGTGTCCAAGGTATGGCGGTGTTATGTGGTGTGTAGTACGGGGGAGAGAATGTGGTCGCTCGGTTTCGCCATTCCGTTGCTCTTGTTGATCGCTGTGGTCGGTGCGTCTGGTGCTGCGCTGATCGTACTCTCGTCCATGCTGACTGTTTCCCCCCCTCTATCCATGACGTCAGTCACCAGCAGTCTGTCGATCCACTACTCCGATCACACCATACTAGCCCTCCGCTACGTGCTCGCCTACGGTATCTGCGCGCTGGTGCTCAACCTCGTCGCCACCGGAGTCATCGTCGGACGGCTGCTCGTCCACCGATACCATATCGTGAGCCAACTCGGACGAGCACACGGCCAGCACTACGTGAGTATTGCAGTGGTCGTAGTCGAGTCTACGGCAGTGTACACGGCCTTTCTCGCCGTCTCCATCATAGTGTTGGCGGCAAAGAGTCCGGCGATGATTGTCCTTCAGCAGGTTGTCGTGCAAGTTCAGGTAAGCAAACGCGCGTTGCCAGTGTGTCGTTCTTCCCATGTGGTATCGTCATCGTCTGCGGTGTCTATCCGGGGCTGAGATTTGTCGTGTGCGCTTTGTGGTTTTTCTTTATAGTCGATCACGACGTTCTTCCTCATTTGGCGGATCGCACGCGGATGGACGAGGCCGACGGATACGGAGGTGATGTCTGCAGCGGTGCCATGTTTGAGTATGCGCGTCCGGCCACCCTCGCAAGCGAACGTGATTCAGTTGGAGACTCTGCCGACGCGACGCGACGGGTCTGAGGAGGGGAGCATCCGACCGGAGAACGGGGGCAAGGCTTCGCTCTCCAAGGGTGGGGAGATGTGATGGTGATTTCGGTGAGATTACATGTATATCTGTTATACCATATTTGAAGGATAGCAGGGGGAGGGCTGACGGTTGGGAGTCCGGTCGTTTACGATACTACCATGTAGATCATGGTCATGATTTTGACGGACGTTTGTCAATCAAGTTCGGTCGTTTTCAGAGTGCCAAGGAGGCAACGGATGCCCGTCAAGTCTAGGTAACCTACAACGGTGAAAGTAGGGAAGACATGCATGAGGCTGCGCAACTCAAACTTGCCTTCACGTCGTGCCACACACGATCGTTGACTGTCTTCATGTTTCCTTGTGGATATGAGTGCACGAACCGAACAAGCGGAACAGTTCGGACGATCAATAAATTAGCATTACATAGTAACCCCAGCCACAGGCACAGCGTAAGACGGGGTAGATTAAACGTACTGGCATCAATTAAAGTAATCTCTTTCCCAGACAAGCTGGACAGGTCTTGACACTGGCAGGATACTGGTTGGCTCATATAATTGACTGTCTGCGATTGGTCTGCGACAAGAAATAAATTGAGGATAAAATTTAACACATTGAACACCTTTGTAATATACAATAACATCTTACTTAAATTCCTTTTAGTCACTCATACTCCTTGCTTGCAGAAGCAAACCCCGTTTCCTGCTTTTTACTTGCTAGATCGAGACCCCCATGCATAGCTGGGTTTGGTCCAGCGTTTCCGAGAAAGCTACGGCTCCGTGTCTGTGTGAGCCCGACACTCTCACCCCTTACAGAATGTTGCATAAAAGACTGCAGCGTTTGATGTAAAACAATCACATTTGTGCTTGATAGTCATTATTTGACGTGTCGTGTCCATGCCATGGAAACTCTCAGCAGTTTCTCCTGGCTACCATGACTGAGCAGGTGGTCCTCACTGGAGACTTCATGGTTGATCATGAGGGCAAGTGAAAGGGTTGTTCACCTGCCTGTAGTCTCAGCGGAGTCTGAGGATCTCATACATGATACGTGTGCTCAAAGCATCATAGCGCCAAATATCATAACGCAATTTCTCTCAACTGTGGGTGTGACATGACATAAGAGTTCTCGATTTTTCCCAGGTTTATTTCAAGTTTTCAAGACGATAAATCATGGCAAATACATGATTTTCTGGAACTCTCTAGCCATCGAACACGCTCGATGATCTGAACTTTGATACCTGCAACACACGCAATGATCATCAGGGTAAATCAAACCAGTCGGGTCGCCCTGTTCCTGTCCTAGGGATCAGGTCCTGAAGTTCACATATGATCACCAATACATCCATTGAGACACCCTGCTGAGACATCGCTTGTCCTGGTCGGGGGGAATCTTGTCACTGCTTACTGCCGATGGCGTGCGAGGCCTCGGAGCCCCTGAAGGACGAAAAAATGCGCTTGCGCTTGCGTTGTCGCGATCAAACACAGGTCGTTGCGAGCACCAATGGACATCGCCTGTGCACTATCGGATTATGTAATCGCCCTCGGTTGTCGCCGGCTGACTCAATCCGTCGAAGACTGCCGATCCTTCTCGAGTCCTCTCTCGTTCACTTGCCTTAAAATGTTGCGCTACCACCTCAACAACACGTGTCGGGACGTCACATATTCGACCCTTTGGTGGCATCTGGGGGCGTACGCGAGAACATTGGGTCCGTAATTTAGTGACAAGGGGTTTAGGCTTCGAGTCTCAAATTTTGGTTTACATCGTTCCGGCTCCCAAATCCTGATTGTCCAGGGACAACATGATGTGTCGGCTCTTCGCATTTCCAAAGTGGGCCGCTATCTGTCCACAGACGAGGCGCGCGGGTCGAGTGTGACACATACCGGATCCCACATACTTGATGCCCCGCACTCGGGAACGAGAACAGAGAACGGTCAATCCGGCTTTCAAACTACACTTTGCGTCTTTGCGTTCCTCGCTGTCCTAACACGAATCATCATGCACAGTCGCATGCGGATCGTCCTCTTGGTGTACATCGCTGTCTTGTTTGCCATCACGACAGTAGCACAGGTGCTCTTGCTCGACTGGATCCAGACGGGCTTTATCGCGCAACGAAATTATACTGGCGGGCTGGATGCCTTTCTCATTGATAATTGGTCAATTCCACCCCACCTTGTCCCTGAAACATTGAACGTGTTTGCCAATTGGATGATGGAGTCCCTGTTGGTGAGACCGTCTTGATTGCATGTCACATTTAAGGTGATGACTCACAGGTGTCCAAGGTATGATGGTGTTATTTGCTGTGTAGTACGGGGGAGGGACTGTGGTGGTTCGGTTTCGCTATTCCGTCGCTTTCGTTGGTCGCCGTGTTCGGTGCGTTCAGCGCTATGCCGATGGTACCGTTGTCCGTGCTGACTGTCTTCCCACCTCCCCGCTGTCCATGGTGATCCGGTATACCAGCCGTAGGCCCTCTGATGATCTACCACACCATCCAGAAGACAGGAACCGCTACCTCCGTTGTCGCCTACGGTGCCTGCACGCTATCGCTCAACCTCGTCGCGACCGGAGTCATCGCCGGATGGCTGCTCATCCACCGACGCCGCATTGTGAGTCAACTCGGACGAGCACACGGAGAACACTATGGGACCATCACAGCGGTGATAGTCGAGTCTGCGGCAGTGTATACAGCCTTTCTCATCATCGTTATCATAACGTATGCGGTCGGGAGTCCGGGGACGATTTTCCTTCAGCAGGTCACCATCCAGGTTCAGGTGAGCAAACACGCGTTGCCAGTGTGTCGTTCTTCGCACGTGGTATCGTCATCGTCTGTTGTGTCTATTTGGGATCGAGATAGTTTGTGCGGTTTATCGCGTGCGCTTTGTGGCGTTGGTTTTTTATATATAGTCGATCGCGTCGTTCCTCCTCATCTGGCGGATCGCACGCGGATGGACGAGGCCGACGGATACGGAGGTAGTGTCTGCAGCAGTGTCGTCGTTGAGTATGCGCGTCGGGCCACTGCAAGCGAACGTGATTCAGTTGGAAGCTCTGCCGATGCGACAAGACGAGGCCGAGGAGGGGAGTATTCGACCGGAGGGCGAGAGCAAGACTCTGTTTCCCAGGTGCGGGAAGGTGTGATGGTATGATGTTGGTGAAATCACAGGTATATTTGTTATAATGGATATAAGGACAGCGGCCCGGGGAATGCTTGGGGGGAGGGCTATTTGAATGGGGACGATGCAGACTCTGGTCGTTTCAGAATTCAAAGGAGGCAGCGTTGTCTGGGTTACCCCCCGACGGTGAGATTGAGGGAAATATTCATGTACGGTGTCTATGTAGCTTGCGGTATCCACACCTACATGCACAATTGACTGACCGCCTACTAATGTTGCACGAAATGGGATGTTAGTCAACTGTATCCTGTTTCCTTTCCCCGTCAACACAAAGTTTGTGGTTGCTGGTATTCGTAAATGGTATGCCACCTATGTACATCCACCGAACGTGCCCATCTGAAATCTGATACGGCAACACACGCAACGATCATCAGGATGGGTGAATCCGACTTGTCGGGTCGCCCCGGCCTGTCCCAGGGACTAGGTCCTACGTCCGCTTTGGGGTGTGGAATAGACTTCGATCATGACAGGTACACTCGCTTTTATACGGAACTCATGCTCGTCGGCACCGGCGTCTCGTCCTTACTCGATACGGACGGTGCGCGCACGCTCGTCCGAGCAGGGCCCGCTGCTATCCCCAGATCGACCACCTCAGGTTGGACCTGTGGCTCTGAATCTCCCCTCCAGTCGACCGTCGACACACCTACATTGCTTGTCCACCCCTTTCCTTGGGCGATCCGGTAAATGATTAACAGTGATGCGATGCCCTGTGGGACGCGGAGACCCAATGGGACATCATTCAGTGCTCAGAGTCGCGTCTACGTTATGCAGCGTGCCATTGGCGGCTTACCTCGACGTGCGCGAGCAGCTGTTGAAGGATATTCGTCGCCGCCGTGCCAACGCAGGAGAAGACGATGAAGAGAATGAGAAAGCCCGTGTAGAACGATGCCGACTCGATCAATATGGTCGCCGCGCTGACATAATTCGATCCGTGACCCGGCCCAAACTGTCTCACCATCTGCCGTCGATGTAGCAAGAGTCGTCCCGCAATGATGCCCGTCACGATGATGTTTAACACAAGGGATAGGCTCAAGTATGCGATTGCGAGTCTGAGCAAGTAATCGTCATCCAGCTTTTGGGAGATTGCGTGGAGAAACACGCTGCCCACGACTGTTTGCGTCCCACGAAAACATTTGGGGGAGAAGGCGTCAGCACGCTTTGCCGTAACTGAGCTAGCAACCGGGACACACCGAACTCGGGGATCAACAATACGAGTGGCAAGATGACTCCGGTCCACATAGGTCGATCGACCGTTATACAAACGACTTTACACCGCCATACCTTGAATGCTCAAAGCTCATTATCCCTTCGGTACACAAATGCCAACACTCACCAACAACGAGTCCATCATCCAATTTGCGAACATGAACAGGCTCGTCGACACTAAATCGATTGGTCTCCCAAATTGTCTGCTGAGGAATGCGTTCGGTCCGCCCGGGTAATTTCGCGCCTCGACAAAGCCTATCTGGATAAACAGCAAGTTGAACTGTTGTCCAGTCGTCATGGCTGTGCATAAGAGGGTGATGTATACCAGGAGGGCGATTCGTAGTCGAGGATGTAAACCCTGCTTGAGCACCGCGAGGAAGGATATGGCAGAAAGTGCAATTTGCACCCCGCAAAGGAGACTGCTCAGAAACGCGCCTTGGAGCCAGCCCACCTCGTCAAGGATGATATGGCCCGGCTCGTCTGGCGTATAAGGAGAACACAACATCGGTTGGGCGGGGCGGGGAAGCTGAAGGGGTTGCGAAATGGTGGTGTGATCTTGCAACCATGTCGGTTAACCAAGTCTTATCAATGCCTGCTAAGACCAGGCAATTAAACGTTGAAGCCAGCATTGAAAATAGTCCAGGGGTGTCGACTGGTGGGAATACTAATTTCCAGGAAGGATAAAGGAACAGATTTATGACCGGATATGCGACCAAATGGAGGAAGGAGACGCTGCAACCCATCTGGGACTCAAATGTATTCCTCACCACCGCTGAAGCACAATTTCACATTCAGCGGACTAAGTTTAATTCGACTATCGAAGCCATCCTAGATGGCCTGCCGCACGGGCCTACCTGCGATGATGTAGGCACAAACGTGCCCAGTGGTTGCTCAGTGTAAACTTCTACCCTGGAATCTCAGGCTTGTCAATAAATCGGGACGCATCTTTGAGCAATCGGTAAAGCAGTGCAAATAAACATATAGTGTGTGTAAACAAAGTGCTCTTGCATGAGATGAGTATCAACCTATCCACATGCTTAATGCCAGCCACCATGCGCTGCTCAGCACGCTCTCCTTCTAACCCGCTCTGCTTCGCCATCTTTTGTTCACCTGGAAAATATGAATTTAGTCTGAAATCAAGTTGTTAATAAATTGATAATCTGGGCCAAACCGCCCGTGGCTCGACAACATTCCGTAGGTGGTCCGACGTCCAGATCGAAGCGACGTAGAGAAGTGTCAACATGATGACTTAGAAGCATGCTCGTGTTTTCCCAGTGATTGAAACCGTCGGCCGCAACAGCGCAAAGTATTCAGATGGCCTGACAGAGTCTGAAGCGAGTTCAAGTCCGATTGTGGAACTTAATCGCCTCGGCAGATGTTTGATACTAATTCTTGTCAGCAATTAGTGGTAAGTACGTACCCAAGTCTATCCAAGTTGAGTGGTAGGTGGGAGGGCATGAACGCGTGGGTGGAGCAAGGCCAGGTACTTGATTACGGCGGGACCTCTTCAAGTTCGGCGGCCTGAAAGAATGCCAAAAGAGGCATTACGGTTAGGCCAAGGGTTAGGCCCCTGGATACGACAGGTAAGTGGCGCGTAACGTGTCGATAGATCCTGTCCAAGAATCTACTGTGCCATTGGCATGATGGAGGAAAACACAAAACCTTGGTACTCAAGTTGACATTGGAATCTCAATTGACGCGTGACGCTTGGGAGTGAGGCCCACTGCGGAAATGTGCGCAGTGCAACCGACGGCACGCTCATGTGTAGTACGTGAGGGATGACGGCGCCAGGGGATCCAGAGCTCCTGGACCGGATGACAGCATGAATGCCCAATATGTCACAGCCCTCATACAAAGCCTAAACTGAACTTTGTCCATAGTCGCAGTCGGCTTTGACCCGCACAGGTTGCTCAGGTGTTGACTTGACACGCCGCGTCAACAAGGGATCATCGTCTTCTCAATGTTAGGCCCAGTGGTCATGGAGTATCGCTAGACATGCATGGAGTTGCGAAGCAGCGCCAAGATTGCGAGATTCGCCGTGGCTCCAATGCACTGTAGTAACTTAGTCGCCAGGGTGCGTGGTTTCGGAGTGGTTTCAGGTTGCTCACCATTTCGTCAACGACTCAACCATTCATGTAGGTCCCTTCTTGGAGAGTGGCAGCATTGACATCAATAGACCCTCTCTGATCACTTACGATCGATTGATGGATATTCGTGACCCCATTCTGAGAGATCGAGTATGTCATGAGACACTTCAAGTTATGGTGATATCACCTCATTTGTCCATTGTCGGACTCCGGTCCTGGTTTCGTTCCTCATTACAACACGAACAACCCAGATCCTATCATAATATTGTCTCGCGAACTCCGAATCGTTCCTGGTTCACTTGAAAAAGGGAATACGGTCTGTGAAGCCAACTTCCACGAATGGACGCTGGGATTATTGTACCGCTGTACGCCATTTTCATTCGTATCGGCTTGAAATTCATGAGGTCACGACGGAGAGCTTACGCGCGGCCCTGAAAGTTGCCTTCACAAGTGGTTTAGTGTCGTTTCCGTCGTTGGTTCGGTCTGCTGGTAACGAGTCGCTATGTGGGACGCGAGGAAACAACGGTGTTCACTGTCGTGACGACTTTGGTATTCACCTTACGCGCGGCCGTCATCGGCGGCGTGCTCATGATAGAGACAGAAGCGCGTAGCAGACTCATAGCCATCATGGTGTCTGTGGCGTTCACCAAGTTCAGAGGTCTGACTCTCCAGTTGGTTTGGACCTTTGACAGACCGGTTAGTTCCTGCATGAGACTCTACTACGTGGCGGTTTACCATTACATTCTCTTCATTGACCATCATCTTCATGCAAGTTAATCAGCCAGTGCCCGTGCGTCTAAAACCGGCCAGCAGGAGTGGTGGGACCGGATGGGACCTTACTGCCCGCTTCTGGGGCATACGCAGAACTCAGGGATTCGGCGGGACACGGGTGTCCCTTTTGGCTCATTAGTTCTGTCCTACATAGGGTCAGTCAACCCCGACGGGACAAAAATGGAATCAAAAATTCGAAAAATCAGCCAGTGTCAGGTTCACAGAAGGGGAGAAAAAAAAACCAAACCTCCTATCAACTATAACTTTTAGTATGTTCTCTGTATTATTCAGGTGGAGTGTCCGGCCGCAGTTTGACTGACGTCACTATGGAAAACCGGACGTTCGCGCTCAATTTCGCAGCGTGGCTTCTGCCCAAAGCTTCCTAATTTACCAATTTCTGAAAGCGTCACACATGTCACTCAATATTGGCGGTCACGCGGCCGTACATAGCTCGAATTATACGCAGATGCTGTAGCCAGTGCTGGGTGGCGACCACATAGATTGAGTGGGCGAGACACACCTGCGGTCCGTAGGAAACAGCCTCCAAAGATTCATATGGTAATGCGAGCATTCGTTGCCTAGCCCGTTTTCTGGCAGTCGTTAGGTATGCCAGAGATGAATACGGTCCAGACTCACAAAATTACAGGTCCGAGCCGGTGGGAGGTCCATATTCGCAAAAAGTGCGATCTAGCTGGTGCCCGTATCAAGCTCACCCCGTGACGAAGACGATTTTCTATAGACCGCTGCCACTTCGAAATAGGGGGAGCTGACGTTGTCCGTCCTAAAATCCGCGCCTTTGGACTGGGTGAGCACTAAGATCGATTCTGGGACGTCCAACCAGAATCCGGCGCCTTGGCGTTCCCAGGAGGCGTGTCGACGTCGACGACATCCGGGGCACACTTGTTTCTGCGTCTATGTGAGTGGGTGTTATGTGTGTGTGTAGGGCAACTTATACCTGATGCTGATGATCGTGATTGCGAGTTATGATATATTGTACCAATCGATTCATCATACACGACCGCGGACATGTCCACACCCAGAAGCATACTCGATCACGCACACGCGACATCGTTCTCCATACATTTACATCCAAAATATGAGGGGTCTGAGGTCACCCTGGTACGCGGTAATTCGTGTACATCCAGGAAGCGCTGTTGTCAACAGGCATCCCTGGACGCTTGCAGCGAATGACGCACCAATGTCTTACAGACCGTGCCGAGCTTTAACATAGCGCGGGTTCGCGATCGCATTGATAGGGCGCGCTGATGCAGATGTAACGAATCAACCTCCCTCGCATTATGGAGCGCGTGTTAGGTTGTCTCGGAAAGTGGCCCGTCAAGGGTCCCTGTGAAAACTCTCAATTTGGGAGCTCGAGGCCCGCAAGCGAAGTATGACCTGCCCTGTCTCGCTTCTCTCGCGTCAAGGGTACGGCGGTCGACGATTTGGCCCCTATACCATTCCTGGTCTCGAATTTCTTGGATAATCTCGCTGACGAAGGGTCGTTTCTCTGCGCCCGGGATTGTCAGCTTGTCATCGCGGGACATAGCTTTGGTGTGGCCTTTGGAATTTAGGTTGACTGGGATGTAGTCCTTGGCAGCAGCTTAGGGGGGCAACCGGATCTTCGCCTATATGCGTCGCGACAGGAACCCTGTGGAAAAAATTCGAAAAACAGGCGCAAGAATGTCAAATGATTAACCCACTCGTTGGCGGCACGCGTGAATCGGTCATCACGGTGTTCAATCAGTTCCCTCGTCTGGGCAGGTGTCGTCGCAGGCGAGAGCAGAACACAGTGCTAGGGAAGAGTATCTTCATACACACCCCCGCGAGTATTAATGCCGAACCCACCCAGATTGCCCTCTTCTCTTTCGAGCTTTCCGCAAAAGTCGACTACGGGTTCTTCTTCTTCCACGCCCGGGAGCTGGGACGAAGAAGGCGTAGAAAAGCTGGGCTACTTTGTCCCCGGTGTTGCTGTTGAGCGAGCGTTTCAGTTTATGTGTGTAGCTCAATGCGTGATATGTACGTGGAGTTGATGAGGTTGGAAAGGAGCCCTCTGAGTGCGAGTCAGCCACTGAGGATGAATGTAAAAATTGGCGTCACGCGCTTGGGTGCCGCCACTTATACGAGATCGAGCAGGCTGCTGGAGTCGGGTATGGAGGTCGAATGTCAGTAAGATGACATTCGACCCCTTCGGCGGGCTCTGCATAGAGGAATGTATCACTGGAGAGGTGGTATTTCAGTGCTTGTGCTTGCGCGGGGACACGTACATACCAAGGGCTTGAAGGACACCTCGTCTAGGTTGAACCTGGGGAGAGTCGCCTATCTGAGCTCGGTCACGTAGTGTGATCACCAACATTCATTGCACGTAGGTAACACATAATTACCGTCCGAAAAAAATGGAGTGATTCCACGACATTTCCCCACCACGAAGGGACTGATGAGCAAGTGCTGTGTCTCACTTTGAGCCCCTCATTTCAAAGGAACCATCATGTATTGCCCAGTTAGGTATTGCGCGGCGTTGGCGCAGCATTTCTCACACCCTATCCATAATCTCACGGTGGGTCTATCGTTGTTCGGATCCACCACCTCCCAAGCTATCAGTCGTGGTTCACTCATCTTTCGATTCTCTCAACCACTCCTGCGATGAAGGCCTTTAAGAAACAAATCAAACGCTTCCGATCCCGCATCGGCGGCAAAGACTCGTCGTTTCTGGCACCTATCCAGCGTCCCTGCATTCGACCCGTCCCCAGCAACCCAAACGTTCTCCAGACTCAAGTTAAACGCACCGATGCTGTCCCTCCAAAGACACAACACATAGATTCAGACCCGCCCAGGGAGCAAGTCACAAACCCCGTCCCCGAACCGCGCCGCAACAGCTCGGGTGCTACCGACCCGCAAACGAAGGCTTCGGATATTGCCCACTTCATGCAGCACGTTGACCCGGACCTTATGGAGAAATTTGGGCGATTCAGAGTTCTCGTCATCGGCAGGGCGAATGCCGGTAAGACGACCATCCTTCAGAAAATCTGTAACTCGACGGAATATCCGGAGATTTACAATGATCAGGGGAAAAAGGTAGGTTGAAAAATCTAGGATATACTGAATGCTAATGCCGTCGACGTGTCATCAGCTTGACTTTGTGATCGAGGGGTCCAGGGAGGTGAGTGTCATAACTACTGCGAATGTCATTAAGTGTCCTTGCGAGCCCTCTTGCCTTGCATAGCGTGGACACCACGACATCAATCATGAGATGGTTTTCAAAAGCAATACGAGATTTGTTTTCCACGACTCCCTTGGGTTTGAGGCTGGCCGTGAGGACGCATTTGAGAAGATGAAAAGCTTCATCATGGAGCGCGCAAAGACAACTTTGCTCAAGAAGAGGATCCATGCCATATGGTAAGTGGGTCTATTGTGTTGGATGCCAACTAATATTTTAATATGGGAAGGTATTGCATGCCAATGGATCAATTTCATCGTGCTGTCACTGCTGCAGAGGAAACATTTTTCGGTGAATGTAACACTTGGAATGGTGATGAGTTCTTGTTGATGATGAGTTCTGAGCTGATTGGTTTGGGTGCCAGTGCCAGTTGTGATGCTATTCACTAAATGGGATGCTCTCCTAAGTGAGGCATTCCAGCTTGAGGATCTACAACTGCCCATAGAAGATCAACTTGTGAGGCAGAGGAAGTGTGCTGAAGAGAATTTTGCCAAGAGAAACATATGGGGGGATTTGTGCAAGATGCAATTTCCTCCAAAGGAATTTGTGCAACTGGAAAGTTTGTACACATATGCTTTTATCCTTATTCTATCCTATTGATCATGTTACCAGACATGCATATGTCTGATGCAGGATGTAATACATTGCTGGAAAAGACTACAGCTGTATTGAACAATGCATCATTGCAAATGTTGTTGATTACAGCACAAGAAAAGAATATTCTACTGTGCATTAAGTATGCAGTCAGATAGTGAGTAAAACAGTCTTCAGTGTGAACATATATATATGTATATATTGATGTCATAAAGTGTCTTGGTGCCCTATGCTGATCTTGAGGTTATTCAAGCCAAAGATATTGATCTGGTTGAAGCATTGGCAAGTTGGTTTCCACACACACAGGTGAGATTTTGATCCAATTTAAAAAATACTCAAACAAAACTTAATTATATGGTTGAATGATATTAATGGATTGTTAGGTAATTGTTGTGAAATGGAATTGAAAAATGGGCTAACTGACTGTTTGTTTTATTCTGTCCATGAAGAGAGTATGTGATATATTATGCATTGAGGTCATGATGAAACTTACATGCCTTATCATTTTGATAGCATGTAAGTGGTGTATCAAAATGGAATTATTCATTTAAACCTATTCAACTGCTTGGGCATTAATAGCAGGTGAGTAACCTGATGGACACATGAAAGGGAGTGCTACTCATGAATTTATGTGTTATTGTTTTGAATTCAAAGGGAGTAAGTCATACAATAATATATGCAAGTGAATATATTATTAATGATTTAAAAAATGTTATTGCTGTGTTTTGACTATTAGGCAGTAAGTGATTGAACTTGTAATGAAAGAGTCTATAACTAAGAGACTGATATTTGTGTCATGTAACATGATAGGGGGTAAGTAGTCTGACTGTATCTGAAAGACACAAGACTAATGATTTCATTTACATTATTGTAACTGTCATTGGATATAAAGAATGTAAGTGATATGTTGATGAAAAATAAATTTATTGACAAGATTGTGTTCATCTTGACAATTCCTGTTTTAACAATAGTTTGTGGGTGATCAATTATGCATTTTAAGGTTAGATATTGATGATAGGCCTGTGTATTGTGGCTTTTATTGATAGTTGGTGAGCATTCTGTGTCAATATGAAATCAGAACATCATTCATGGTGCTGTTATCTGCTTCTCTTCCACTGATAGATTGTAAGTGGTTTAGTATGGATTTGAATACAGGATGCTCCTGATTAGTGTACCTTCTGCTTTTTTATTCATAGGAAGTAAGTGATTTGATATAGAATTGAAATGAGAGTCCTTTTGATCAGCATGCATCCTGCTCTTCCATAAATAGGAAGTAAGTGGTTTGATATGGTACTAAAATGAGGTTGCTTCTGACCAGCATGCCTCTTGCTCTCTCACTAATAGGAAGTAAGTGATTTTATATGGATTTGAAATGAAAATGTTCCTGATCAGCATACTCCCCTTTTTTTTTCATTTATAGGAAGTAAGTGGTCTGAAGTAGTAGATTTGCAATGAGAAGGCTGCTCATCAACATCCTTTCTCCTGCTCTCCAACTAATAGGAAGTAAGTGGTTTGGCATTTGAAATAAGAATGCTGCTCATCAGCATTCCTCCTGCTCTTAACATCAATAGGCAGTAAGTGGTATAATGTAATTTGAACCAAGAATCCTGCTGATTTGCATGCTTTCTCTTGCATTCTTCTCACTAATAGGAGGTAAGTGGTTTGATATGGAATTCAGATAAGAACACTCCTGATCAGTGTGCCTTCTCCTATTCACCCATTGATAGGAAGTAAGTGGTGTTATGTGGATCTGAAATGAGAATGCTACTCACTAGCATGTCTTCTCTTGCTCTTTCATTAATAGGAGGTAAGTGGTCTAATGTGGACTTGAAATGAGATTGTTATTGATGACTTCTTTGTATTCTTTTTGCTTTTATAACTATTCCACTACTAGTTTGTAAGTGCTTCTATATCAACCAGACAGTTGTAGCTACTGATAAATCAATGTCTATGCTTTTTGCCACTTTCTTCAACAGGAAGTAAGTGATTTACTTTCTCATGATAATAACAATATGATCTATCAGTTAACATTAACTTTCATACTCACAGAAGGTAATAATGTCATGTGGATTGACAAATTGGATCACTAACATATACATCCACTTTCTAATACATTGTACAAAATAGAATGTAAGTAATCTAAATTACAATGGCCATTTACATTCAGCTCATCAAGGTTATTCTCTTATTGCCAAATTTTGCATAATCTATTATTTCTTAAACCATTTGTAGCTGGCAAGTATTCTCTTTTATTTTCAAGAACTATGAATTGATGTATCTATAGGATGTAGGTTATATTTTGTGAATTTTGTGTTATTTACATTTATGCATTTGTTGACATTCAGAAGGTAAGATATCTAGGTAATAATCAATATTCTTATTTATAATTTGGATAGACTGTTAGTTCTTACTTTCAAGCACTATATTTTACAATTAACATTATCCAGATTGTCACCAATCCTCAATCCAACCCAGTATGTCTTTTATTATCTAATCATACTATATATTCTTATATATTACAGAGCTCTCTTAAAACAAGAGAGGCAATGTCCATGGCATGTCTACTCTTGGAAATATGATTATGTTTATTCTGCTAATTTCCCATATACTTCAGACTAAAGGGCCAATCAACACAGAAAAAGAGATCATTCAATATGGCATTGGTAAGTTTGTTAATTTGTATTTTGATAACTTTCATGCATATCTTCTTTAATAGATATTTTGCTCATTCTTCAAAGTTCCTTTGCTCTGGTTCAAAACAAGTCTGAAAACCCCTTTTCCTTGGCAATAGGAAGATATCAGGCATCTGGGATATCTGCTCAGATATCTGAGATACTGGATAAGCACTTTGTTGAATATTCTGCTGCCAGTGATATGGAGGAAAAAGCAAAACATGTCATGGATGTAATCTTGCACCACTCTTGTGTAGGTAATCAAGTGACATAGACATTTACATACTAACCTGATTTTATAGCAAGTGGCATCTGCTGTTAGGATTTAAAGAAAGTGTCAAAGTCCTGAGTGGTATTGGCTATGAAGATTTGGTGAAAGTGTTTTGATTCAAGAGAGGCTTGTTTATTTGATCATCTCAAATGATAAGGGTGGTCATCCAATTAGTTGCCAACCTATGCAATGAGTGTACCAATAGTATCATACTTATTTTGAATGACTGGAGGGATAAATCATCATACTATTGAGTTCTCCAAAGTGCCACATTTATTGATATTCATTTGGCTCTAGCTTCATTGAATTTACAAAGGTCTATATATTTAAATCACTCCGGAATCCTTTAGTGCTCAACTTCCATTTTATCTATTGTCTTTACATAGTCTGCCCTCATTTTCATGTCATATCATTTCCAAAATGCTCTACTTCATGTTATTTGCCAGATTAAGAAGCCTGTATAGAACAGCTGCAGTATTTTCAACTTGAATGCCAGTCCACTCTTCTCACTTCAGCAGATACCAAAGAAGAATTGATATTATGTTTGAGGTTGGGATATACAGTACTGTACATCAAGGCAAGGAAAAAATATACATTTACAATGCATGTGGTTCTTTATACATAAACAGTACTCATGATATCATGGCCTTGTATAGGATCTCATATGTTATTATGCATGTTGATCTCAACAATGTCCAACATGTACTTGTTTTTACATTAATATCAGTTGGCAAACAACCTCACATGGAATTCACCACATATAGATCAGCACAAAAATGCTGTCTTTACAAATAGTGTGGCCAATATTCATATATTCTCTAGTCTTTTAAGTGTCTTCTACCCTTGTCTTTTTTGATTTACAGAGAGTGGGCTATAAGAACTCTGTCATCGACTCATTAACATGAATATAGCTGAAATGACCTTGTTGTCTTGTGTGGCCATATTTGTGCCCATATTTTATTACTAATCATAAAAGCAATTTTTGAAAATTCCATAGAATTACCATATCTTGGCTGTGTGTGCAAAGCTGATGAACATAATGTGAGACTTTAGCCAATTCTTATAAGTTATGGAAATTCTGAAACAACACCATTCCTCTTGTCATTGTCTTCCTTGTCACAGTACAGCCTTACCTGTCCTTCATTTGGTCAGCTATTGTGCACAACTGCTGAGTTTTCTCTTCTCCCCTTGATACTGCTAGTCAATATACAAAAAAGGCCAATGAAACCTCAATAATTTATATATCCCTTCACATATATCCACCCTCAACAGTTGCATTCACTTTGGATAATATAATCCATCAAGTTTTGCAACTGAATGGAAATACTTGTATAAAATGGTAACAAACTGTCCAATATGCATCTATTACACTTACTAAATTTATGATTTCACAGGAAAAATTTGACTTTGGAAATCTGTCTGAAATTCCAAGTTTTAGAGGTATTTCACTCAAGTTTATGGTAATTTTGCAATGAGAATGTGATTAGAGTACAGTTGATGTGCTTGTAATACATAAGTTAGTAAAAACAAAATATGGAAAATTGTGTATTGCAACATGCAAAGTCTGACAACAGAGAATATGCATTTTCAGAGAGCAATATTATGGCAATGTGGCAGTGAACCATTGTTCTAAGCAGAACCATACTTTACAGTATACAAGGCATTGTTACAAATATGCTTTTACCCATGCAAGCTAGGTCTACTAGGAGCCAGCCCACATGGCCACCCCATGTATATATTTAATCACCAATTATTTAAAGTCGCCTCTCCATAAAACCACCTCTGTATCACCACACCGAGAAACTTCATCCGCTTTGCTGGATGAAATCATACCGACTTTCGTTGATCTTCGTGATTGATCCCCAATTTATGTTGTCAGGAGTCAGGACCATTCCTGAACGGAATGTCGACGGAGGTAGATACGTCACCCTGTCGAGATCAGTATACACACGAAGCTGACCCCCAAATAATTCACTCGAGTCAATGCTCGACATTGTCCGGTTGAGCGCTCGGTGCCTAGCTCACATGGAGCGGCGTTTTCGTGAGGTCTCGATAGGTGAGCACGAAATCAAACTGTTGCGATGGAAATTGGACACGTTTCAAGCGTGCAATTTTGATCCTGTTAAGAGCGGCAATACGGAGGGTCAATGAAGTGGACGAGGCACTCTGTGGTAGGTCATAACGGAACGCTGGTTTGGTGAGGGGCACCCTCAAACGACGACTCTCGGAAAGGAATCTCAACCTCGACAATTTTTTCCGTCTGTTCATAATCCGGTCGGCGTCCGGTATGTAGCGTGTCAGTCCGGCGTACCGGAATTGAGGCAGACTGTATGATTCGTTCTGCAAAGAGCCTAGCCTTCCTGTTAACCATCTACATCCACATGCGTTTCCGTTACTCTCTCGATCTCATCCTCATCACCGTAACCGGGCTTCTACTTCCTATGACACATCCCATCAAACTGAGCGTCATGAAATGTAAGTCTCCATCGAATTGCTTGGCTAGATCAACACCACGTACTCCATTTCACCTTACCTTGTGGGCTGCTTCCGCCTCGATGTGACGACTTTGTACACTCGCTCTGCGGTCTTGCACTCCGTCTTTAACTTCGCCGTTAGCACGAGCCGGTTCATCCACGCGTGATACGCGGAGTGGATTGCTTCAACGGGCCGTAGGTCTTTGAACCGCATCAAGAGTAAGATGACATCGAACCAGAATCTGGTGCCTTGACGTTCCCAGGCAGGCTTGTCAAGGTCGACGACGTCCGAGACGCACTTGTTCTCACATCAATGTGAGTGAGTATTGTACGTGTGTGGGGCAACTCATACCTGATCTTTGATGGTCCGTGGTTGCGGGCCTGGGATGGTCGACGGTGCCGATCAATTTACCATACATGACCGTGAACACACCCACATCCAGAAGTAATCCGGATCATGAATATGCGACATCATTCTCCGTACATTTACGTCTGAACTGTGCGTGGTCCAGGATTGCCCTGATACGTTATATTTACTTCGCGTCGAGAACACAGAAGAGCTATTGTCAGTAGGCCTCCCTAAGCACATGCAGCGAATGACACACGTAATACTCTACAGGCCGTAGTAAGCTTTAACAATGGCATGGCGCTGTTTCACAATTGCGTTGATAGCAGCTGTCTGGTGCAAACATAACCAATATCTTCCTCGCATTGCGTAGTATGTGTTGGTTTGTCTCAGAATGTGGCTCGTCAAGGATCCCTGCAAAAAACCTCAGTTCGGGAACTCAAACTCCGCAAGGCAATGTAGGGCCTACCTTGTCTCGTTTCTCTTGCGTCAAAGGTACAGCGGTCGACTATTCGGTTCCTGTGCTATTTCTGATCTTGAACTTCTTGAATGATCTCATCGATGGAGGGTCGTTCCTTCGGGCCTGGAGTTGTCAACTCATCATCGGGAGGCATAACTTTAGTGCGATCTTTGGGCTTTGGGTTGACTGGGATGGGGTCCCTGGCAGCAGCTTGTAGAAGGGCAACCGGATCCTCGCCTACGGGCGTCGCGGCAAGGAGCCTGTGGAAACATTCCGAGAAAAGCGCAGGAGTGTCAAGTAATTAACCTACTCATCGACAGTGAATCACCCATCTGGGTGTTCGATCGGTTTCTTCGCTGAGCAAGTGTCGTCGTAGGCGGAAGCAAAACCCAGTACTGAAGAATGGAATCGTCATCATCAAAAACACAGACGAGCATCAATGTTAAATCCACCTAGATTGTTCTTTCTTCCCCCGATTTCCCCGCGAACTCGAGTATCGGAAGGTGCTGCTCTTCTTCCACACCAGGAAGACAGGACGGAGGTAGGGAAAAGTCGGAGTTCTGCCGTCCGTCGCGCTGTTGTTGAGTGGGTGTTTCGGCATGTATGCGTAGCTCATTGTGGGGGAGGCACGCGAATTTTATGAGAACGAGGAGGAGCGTTCTGAATGCGAGTCGGCAGGCATGTACATGAAAATTGGCATGACGCACTTGAGTTTGGCGACTTTGACGAAATCGAGTGGTCTGTTGAAATTGGGTATGCAGTTGTACGTAGGTAGGGCTTCAGCTAGTACACGTTCGACCCATTAAACATTGGCCGGGCCCGCTGGAGAACCGTGGAAAGGATATACCATGTAAGGAAACCTGACTGTTGGGTCCCCGCGCGGTCATTCTGGTGTGATCACCGACGTTCGATTCTCGCACGTAGGTAGCACAAGCGCCCACGAAGGAGAAATAATTCTATGACTTTTCCTCCACCAAGCGATGATGAGCACTTGTAACATATGTCTCACTTCAAGTCTTCGAGGGAAAAGGGGACATCCTAAATTATGTAATGTCCAGGGTGGCGCACCATTTCCCACCCGTGTCCAACGTTGTTCTGATCCCACCCACCTCCCAAGCTATCAGTCGTGTTTCACTTCTCTTTCAGCTTTCTTAACCACACCTGCAATGAAGGCCGCATTTAAGAAACAAATCGGACGCCTCCGATCCCGTATCGCCAGTAGAGAATCATCTCCGGCACCTGCCCAGTATCCCGTCGTACCTGGCATGCAACCTAACACAATCCCAAGGGATTTGATCATCCTCCCGACGCAAGCAAATAATACCGGTGTACTCGCTCTCGAGAACCAGCACAGACTTTCAGATACGCCCGAGGAACAAGTCACAGACCCCACCTCTCTCGAGTCGCGCTCCGACAACTCGGGTGCTACCACCACGCAGACGAAGGCTTCGGATATTGCCCACTTCATGCAGCACGTTGACCCGGTCCTTATGGAGAAACTTGGACGATTCAGAATCCTCATCATCGGCAGGGCGAATGCCGGTAAGACGACCATCCTACAGAGAATCTGTAATTCGACGGAATATCCGGAGATTTACAACGATCGAGGGGAAAAGGTAGGCTGAACAAGGTGAGATATGCTGGATGCTAATGCTGTCAATTTGTGATCAGGTTGATTTTGTGATCCAGGGATCCAGGGAGGTGAGTGTCATAGCTATTATGTGTTTCTTTCGAGTGTCTTTGCAAGCCATCTTGTCTTGCACAGCGTGGACACCATGACATTAATTATGAGATGGTTTTCAAAAGTAATACAAGATTTGTTTTCCATGACTCGCCTGGATTTGAGGCTGGCCATGATGTTCCATTTGAGAAGATGAAAAGCTTCATCATGGAGCATGCAAATTCAACTTTGCTCAAGAAGAGGATCCATGCTATATGGTGAGTGGGTATATTATGTTGGGCTCTCACTGCTACTTCAATATGAGTAGGTATTGTATTCCAATGGATCAATTTCATCGTGCTGTAGCTGTTGCAGAGGAGAGGTTTTTTGATGAATGCAACACTTGGAATGGTGATGAGTTCTTGTTGATGGTATGTTCTAAGCTGATAATTTTGGTTTTAGTGCCAGTTGTGGTGCTATTCACTAAATGGGATGCTCTCATAAGTGAGGCATTTGAGCCAGATGACCTACTCCTACCTCCAGAAGATCAACTTGAGAGGCAAAGGGAATGTGCTGAAGAGATTTTTACCAGGAGAAACTTATGGGGGAATCTTTGCAAGATGAGATTTCCTCCACAAGCATTTGTGCAACTGGAAGGTTTATACACATATAGTCTGATCTCTGTTCAATTCTACTGATTGTATTACCAGACATGCATATATCTGATGCAGGATGTCATATATCGCTGGAGCAGACTACAGCTGTATTGAATGATGCATCATTACAAATGTTATTGATTACAGCACAAGAAAAGAATATTGTACTATGCATTAAGTATGCAATCAGACAGTGAGTGAAATAGTCATTGAATGTAAAGATATATATATTAATGTTGTAAAGTGTCCTGGTGCCTTACACTGGGCTCAAGAGCACTCAAAAGAAAGATATTGATCTGTATGAGGCACTAGCAAGTTGGTTTCCACACACACAGGTAAGATTTTGAATTAATGTAAAAAATATCTAGATAAAAATGATTTTATGCTTGAATGAATTTGTATTGTTAGGTAATTATCATCACATGAAATTCTAAAGAGCTAACTGATTGCTTGTTTTATTCATTTCATAAAGAAAGTATGTGGTATATTATGCATTGAAGTTATCATAAAACTTAGATGTCTTATCATATTGAAAGCATGTAAGTGACATGTTAAAATAAAATCGTGCAGTATAACCAATTCTACTGCTTAAATACTAATAGCAGGTGAGTAATCTGATGGAGACTTGAAAAAGAGTGTTCCTGATGAAATTACATACATTATTGTTTTGAATTCAAAGGGTGTAAGTTGTACAAGAATATATGCAAATTAGCATCTTATTAATGGCTTGTTTAAAAAATATCAGGCAGTAAGTAGTCTAACATATGATGAAAGGATATGACTAATGGATAGATATATCATATGGCATGATAGGGAGTAAGTGGATTGATCACATCTGAAATACAAAACTAAGAGTTTCATATGTATTCCTGCAACCATCATTGGATATAAAGAAAGTAAGTGGTATATTGATTAAAAACATAAATTTATTGACAGGGTTGTGCTCATCTTGGAAATTGTTCTACACAATAGTTTGTATGTGATCAATTGTGTATTTTAAAGCTAGGTGTTGATCATAGACCTGTGTGCTGTGTTTTTCATTGATAGTTGGTGAGTATTCTATGTAAATATAAATCACAACACAGTTAATAAAGCTGCCCCATGTTATCTTTCCACTAATAGATTGTGAGTGGTCTAATGTGGATTTGAAATGAGAGTGCTGTTGATCACTATAACTCCTTTTGCTTTTCCTCTAATAGGAAGTAAGTGGTCTGATATGGATCTGAAATTAGAATGATACTAATTAGCATATCTTCTGCTCTTTTATTGATAGCAAGTAAGTGGTTTGATGTGAAATTGAAATTGAAATGATATTCATTAGCATGCCTCCTATTTTGCTATTAATAGCAAGTAAGTAATCTAATAGGGAATTGAATTACAATCCAGCTGATTACTATGTTTCCTACTCTTATCAATAGCAAGTAAGTGGTCTGATGTTGATTTAAAATCAGAATGTTGCTGATGAATGTGTCTCTTCCCTCCCTCTAAACAGCTTGTAAGTAGTCTTGTGTAGATTTGAAATAAAAATGCTACTATTCAATATTCCACTTTTTCATTTCTACTGATAGTTTGTAAGTGGTTTATTGTGGAGTTGAAATCAGAATGATGCTAATCATCATATCTCAAACCTCTCTTCTATTGATAGCCTGTGAGTGATCTATTGTTAATATAAAATCAAATGTGGCTGACAACTAAGTCTGCTCTTGCTCTTCCATCAATAGCAGGCAAGTGGTCTGATATAGATTTGAAATCAGAATGTAACTAATTACTATGCTTCCTACTGTTTTTCCATTGCTAGAGAGCAAGTGATTTAATGTGGACTTGAAATCAGAATAATGCTGATTAGAATGTCTTCTCTTGCTGTGCCATTAATAGGAAGTTGGTTGCCTTAATTAATTTGAAATAAGAATGCTGCTAATCACCATGTGTCTTTTTTCTCTCCTGTTTATAGATGGTGAGTGGTCTGATGTGGATCTGACATCAGAATGATATTAATTACCCACTCTCCTGATCTTCCTTTGACAGAAAGTTAGTGGTTTTATGTGGGCCTGAAATTAGAATAATGCTAATTAGCATGCTTTCCTGCTCTCCCACTGATAGCAAGTAAGTGGTCCAATGTGGATTTGATATCAGAATGCCATTGATCACCATATCTCCTTCTGTCCCCTCTGATAGGAAGTAAGTGGTCTGATTGGATTTGAGATGGGAATGATGTTGATTACCATACCTCCTACTTCTCTTCCACTGATAGCAAGTAAGTGGTCTAATATGGATTTGACATGAAATACTACTGATCAGCAAGCCTTGTCTTTAAATAATAGGCAGTGAGTGGTCTAATTTGGGATTTGAGATAAGAATGGTGCTAATCAGCATGTCTTCTGCTGCTTTCCCATTAATAGGAAGTAAGTCATCTAATGTGGATTCAAAATGAGAATGCCAATGATTATCCTTTATATTCTGTTTGCATTCATGACTGTTTTGTTAACAGTTTGTAGGTGCTTCCCTTATAAAATGTTGGTTGCTAATCAATCATGTCCATTTCTTTTTCTGCTTTTCTATTTATAGGAAGTAGGTGATTTAATTAAATGCTGGAAAGAATGCTATTTATCAATTAATATTAACTGTTATTTTTATAGAAGGTAATATTATAATGTCAATTGACAAATTAAATCACTAATATATACATGCCTCATCTTGATGTTGTGTATAAAAATAGAATGTAAGTGACTCAATGACCATTTGGATTCTGCTCATTAAATTTGTCAAATTTTACATAATCAATCAATTCTTAAATTATATGTAGTTGGTGAGTGTTATCTTGCAACCTCCAAAAATTGTGCAGTTATATATTGATAATCAATAGGATGTAAGTGATATTTTGTGATACAATATTGTTATTTACACTTATGTTTTATTGACATGCAGAAGGTAATGTACCTGCATAATAATCAGAATATTATTATTGATAACTTGAATAGACAGTTAGTTTTTACCCTCCATGTCTATATATTACAACTCACACCATTCAGGTTGTTACCAACCCTCAGTCCCACCCAGTAAATTTTTACCATATAATTGTGCCATGTATTTTTCTAAAAGAATCATGTGTTTTCTAGAGCTCTTTTCAAATGATACAGGCATTGCCCATGGCATGTCTATCCTTGGAAATATATTTACCATGCTAATTTCCCAGTTTTTCAGATTAAAAAGCTGACTAGAACAAAGAAAGAGATCCTTCAAAATGGCATTGGTAAGCTGAATAATTTTAGATTTTGATAATTTTGATATATACCATTCTTGATAGAGACTTTATTACTTTTGCAATACTCCTTTACTTTACTCCAAAACAAATCTGAAAACCCATTTTCCTTGGCAGTACAAAAATATCAAGTATCTGGAATATCTACTCAGATATCCAAGACACTGGATGAACTCATTGGCAAATATTCTACTTCCCATGACAAAGAGGAAAGAGTAAAACTTGTCATGGGTGTAGTCTTGCAATATCCATTGTGTAGGTAGTCAAGCAACATAGCTTTTTGTGTACTCATTGGATTTTAGAATAAGTGATATCAGTTATTAGAATCTAGAGGAAGTGTTGGAGTACTGAGTGGTGTTGATTGTGAGGACCCAAAGAAAGTGTTCCAATTCAATGGTGGCTTGTTTGTTTAACAACCTTGAACCATATAAATGAATGTCCAATTAGCTGTGAACTTGTACAATGGACATATAGTCATACCAACATTATCATGCTTATTACAGTGATCTATCGTTATTTGAAACAGTAAAATTTATTCAATTTCTAAGGTAATATAATGAAACATAATGGAGATCAGATTGTTTGAATGTCATTCTACATATGCAAAAAGTATCTAAAAAATATCAGGGCCATTGCCTTTGGGCAAATGTATGATTTCATCATCAGGCTTTATTACCCATCCACCATCACTTGAACCAGTCTGAATGTGGTATATCACCAGCTTATGTAATTATCAAACATGTGTGAACAATATTATCAGTTGATTATTAGTTGTCAATGGTGCTACTCTCACTCCCACTCTCCTTCTTAGCCAACCATTTGAAGTATGTAGAATATGTATTATAGTATTACATGATATCAAAAATTGTGATTGACAATGTCCAATGACATCATAGTTATTTTATGATAAGATTGCATCTACTGATAAGATGTGATAAACAAACCAAATCTCTGCTGGCTTAGCATGCCACTTTATAGTGTCCATGCCATCAGTAGTCAATTACAGTCAAGTAAATATCATGAATAGTTTATTGTTAAATTCCAATGACCCAAGCATACATAATACATATTCAAATTACACAAAAATGTGCTATTTCTGACATAAATTCAGCAATCATTCACCAACAAATGGATGGACAGCATTGTATACATAGTTGCAGTTGGCTACATACAGTGGCTCGAATAAGTATTGGGTTGTTTGGGAAAGATGAGAGATTTGCAAGACAACCAAAAGGCATTATCTCTAATCATTGCCCAGAAGATGGGATTTTCATCATGTGATTTAGTTGCCATGGTGCCAAGACATAATCAGATTTAAATGAGATGTCATTGGAATATTCATTTGACCATAATATTGGTAGTTATTATTTAGCACATAACATTGGCATTTGCTAGGTGGTGTGCTTCAACTATGTCTGATTATGTAACTTACATAATCTTAAGCAATATAAATGGTATGGATTACACTTAGCTATTTTAATCTACCATTAATTTTGATTTTGCCTCTATTAGAGTTAATATTTTGTTTTTGTGAGTCTGGCCATTCTGTTTATCAAATTCTCAAACCAGAATTCTCTTTGAAGCATTTTCCTATTGACAGAAAGAGAATTGTCACTAATGTTACCTTTAGGAGGGTTGAAAATGCTGTCTAGGCTATCTATTTGATTAATTTGCTCTCTTCTTTCTTCTCTCTTTTATCACTGTTTGCAATGGATCCTAGTCCATATCCCTGAGAGCTACAATCAAGAACAAAAGCCCTGAGCATAGTTAACAAAGACTAACTTGTATTCTTGAGCACTAAAACTGGACTGTGAAAGCTGGGACTAGGATCATTTGATCAGATGATACTAAGATCAATGTGATTAGGTCAAATGTATGAAAGTATGTATGGTATGTGTTTGTTTGAACAATCTGGGAAGTGCTCTCTCAATTCAATATGTTCAGTTGCAAGAGATGCAGAATCTTAATAAGACCATTGTCATTGGCTAAAAAGCACAAGAGTTTCATATACCAGGATATTCAATTTTCAGATATATTGTAATTATTAAATAACATGAAAGATCATTTCCTCATTCAATATGAGCAGCTTGAGAGAATGAGGGTCTTGGAGAATATCACTGCCCTTGGTTAAAAGCACAAAAACTCTGCCCATCATCCTTGGTCCACTTTTTAAACTAGTGATTTAAAGTCCAGTTGGCAACTGATAAAAATACCTGCAACTGGGTTTTTAGACAAAATTCCAAGTATTGTGTATGCTCACAATTGTTATACCTGATCTGGACATGGGTGAGCATAAACTTAGTCAATTAGAAGATTCTAAGATTTCCTCCTACAAACAGAAGTTTCTATAGTGGAATTGCTGTGTAGGTTTAAGAATTCAAGGGACAAGCAGCTGCTCAGAAGTAAGGCAAGGACTTAGAGATTCAAGGATTATGATGAAATATACTATATAATGCTATTTCAAGTATGTCATGCTTAGGATACATTGTAAAGACAGAATTTATATACTTAAGCCTAGAAATGCTGAATGAGCAGAGTGAAAATATAACAGAACAAGGAAGAACATGATGAGTAATGAGAAAAGAATATGGAAGAATATAATAGAATATATTGGTAATACAGTGATAACAAAGCAGAGGAAGGTCATAGAATAAAAATAAACAAAGCTGAGTTATTAAAAGAAAAGTCAAAGAAAAGAAAGGTGCTACATGGGGCTTGAACAGCAAAGTATAAATCCAAGGGAAAAGTATAGTGTAGAGAAGGCAAATTGTAACAACAATGGCATGCAATGGTTTTTTCATATCCTCATCAAGTCAGTAGTGACATTGAGTCACCTCACTAATTTATCATAGTTTCTATTACATCTATGTAGACTTTGTTGAATATTTTAAGATCAAAGGTTTCCTCTAAAATGAAGGATTTTGCAGCAAATGACTACATGGATTCAGAGGCTCAGAGAACAAGTGCCTATTCAGAAGTAAGGTAAAGACTTTAAAAAATACAGAATTATGTTAAAGACATAATGTTATCCCAAGTAGATCAAACTTAGAGTACATTATAAAAATGAGGGATTTATATATTAGAGCCAGTAGTTGTTGTTATGGTTGAGTATCATCACAAGGTCTTTTGAGACTTAGTCATTTCATTTCATTCTTTTATCTTATCTTATCAGTCACATGACTGATTATCTTATCTTATCTATTTCTTTCCTTCTCATAGTCAAGTCTTTGACCATTGATTCTAAACACTGAGTCATCACACTTAGAGACTCATGCACACCTTGTGCCTTAATATATCCTTTTATAGTTATATTTCTTCTCATGTTCATCTCCATGCAGTGCACATCTTCTTTTCATTTCAGTCCTGTGCAAGGCTATGTCTCACAACCTTTTTTAGTTTCTGTTTCTTCTCTTCCATTCTCCATCACCTTGAAAGCTATGTTTAATGTCCATTCATGACTAATGACATGACTCATCCTGACTGCTAGAGTACAGGGTATGACTATATAGAATACACATCAGTAGATCTGATACAAACATATACATACAAGTAGAATAGTATATAAATCCAAGGGACAGACCAGGAATTCCCCAGTTTAGTTCTCTTGAACTTTCTCCTAAGAGTTCCACTCAGGAGTGAAACCTTCACTCATCTACTGCTTTTCTTCCTAGTTGCACTGGTGTTCACTTAGAGATCATACTTGAATCTTTGGGTATTTCAGTTGTTGAATTAGTAAAGTAAAATACAAAAGAAAAATAAGACATGTAATGAGATAAAAGAACAAGGCTGAGTCATCAAAGAAAAAGATATGCTACACAGAGCTTAAACAGTCTAATATGAGTCTAACAACAAAATGGACATAGATAAAGTAAATTGTAACAATTCCATTGTTGATCCTAAGATCATGTTATAGAGTCAATGACAAAGTGAGTAAAAATTTGCAGTGTTCTACAAGTTATCTATCAGAGGGCCTATCCTTTCCCCCCTGTCCAGCCCATACCACCACTAATACCCTCCTGGACCACCTATCATGTGGACTATGGGACAATTTATTCTTTAACACCACTATATCTACAAAGGTTTAAGTGTTATGGTTATAATAGAACAATTTCCTAACACAGAGTTCAATGAAACTCAATTATATGTTTCTTTTTATTTTTATCTAATCATCAGAAAATGTGTGGCCTAACATCATGTCTTGATGAGATATTCATAGCTCAGAGAATATGATTCCTTAATTAAATCCTTTTAGAATATATTACTTCACATATTCATTTCTGTGCTGTGTTCAGCTACACACATAACTCTATTTAATCTCTGTTGCCTTATTTCAACTCACAGCCTTAATAAAATATCCAAAGAATCAAAGTAGTTGATCTCTAGGTAAACACCAAATACTAGAAGTGAAATGAGAATAAATGTGCTTATAGGTATTTGAGTGAAACTTTTGGGGAAGAAAATCAAGGGAACTAGACTAAAGTTCTTTGATGCTGTTACCCAGGTTTATATATTGTATACATGTTTGTATCTATTGATACTGAATCTAACAGTCAAACACTAAATAAGAAATATCCTAAGATCTAGTAAGTTGGAATGAGTCACAGCAAATCATGATGGAAACATTACCATAGGACTGTGGTCATGAAAAGTGGAAAAGTAGAAATGAAAAGGGCCACGAGGCATAGCCTTGCACAGGACAGAAATAAAAAGAAGTCCTGCACTACACAAAAATAAACATGAGAACAAATATAACCAAAAGGGATTAGATTAAGGTATAAAGTAGTATCTTTGAGCACAAGTGTATTTAAAGTCAGAGGTCAAAGACATGACTATGAGTCTGACAAGATCAGATGTCATGTGACTTGATCTGATAAGATCAAAAGAGAAAAATATGACAGAGTCTTTATGGGTCTTGTATTAGGGAATCATAACTGATACAAATGTAATACCTAAGGCCATGCAAGGCTATACTTAATTTCTATTGTATGACTCATACTCACAGCCCAGGGATTAGATAGAACCATTACTAAATGTATGTAATCATATTACAGCATCCTAGGATCCAATACATATGTAGAATCAAAACTTAAAGTTAAAAACTCTGAATGAGTCATTGTTTTGAAACAGCTGCCATTTCATTAGATCTAATTCAAATCTCTTGACCCTTGCACTGATAGAAAGCCAGGAGTATGTGCTTTATTTTATACATTTATGATTCAGGTTTAGAATTAGAGGGTATTGGGGATTATCACATTTAGTGAAACATGTCCAAATATGCAAACAGTTTTTTGAGCCACTATATTATCAATACCAAATGCTTACTATGTAAATTCATAATTAAGCAGATGACCAGCCAAAGTATTTAAAGTAGTCAAACAGCCTTCAAATCCTCATAAGTACCATCACTTGACTACCTATACAATGGGTGATGCAAATTATGTCCATAACAAGGCTCATTTTTCCCAGCAGACTGCTGATAGAGTATTTAGAAAAGAGCTCATCCAGTGTCTTGGATATCTGAGCAGATCTTCCAGATGCTTGATATTTTTGTATTGCCAAGGCAAAAGGATCTTTGGATTTATTTTGAACGAGAGCAAAGGAGTATTGAAGAAGTAGTAAGATGGCTATTAAAGATGTATATAAAAGTGATCAAATCAAAATTAACTAACTTACTAATGCCAATTTGAAGGATCTCTTTTTTTGTGTTGGATAGCTCCTTGGTCTAAAATACATGCATGATTGATATGATAAACATATTTCTAATAATCAACATGCCATGGATATTGCCTCTGTCATTTGAAGAGAATCCTGGAAGATATGAGATGATGAGATTAGCAAATATATTATGTAATCAAATGATAAAAGACTAACTTGATAGGACTCAGAGTTGGTGAGAATCTGTAGAATGTTAGTTGTAACATATAAAGCCTGAGGATATTGTAAAACTAACTGTCGATTCAAACTGTAAATAAGAAAATCTGAATTATTCCACAGATACCTTACCATCTTGATGCCAATATAAATCTAAACAACATAAGATATTGTATCACAACATAAAACTCACATCCTATATGTATACCACTTTATAACTGCACAAATAACATAGCAAGATAGAGCTTACCACCTACATATAATTTGACAAATAATTGAATTATGTCAAATTTAAGAATAAAATGAGAATTTAATGAGCAGAATGCAAATGTCCATTATAAATATGGTCACTTATATTCTATTTTGTACAAACCAATAGAGAAAAATATGTATATATCAGTGATCCAATTCATCAATCCATATAATATCATTACCATCTGTGAGGATAAATGTTACACTTTCTTCTTTCTTCCCTTTCAATACATTTTAACAGACTTATTTTCCTTTTTGCTGATTACTCATCCCATCCTCATCATCACCCGTTCCCTTCGTATCTCTCCACTTGCTTCGTAATCAGCCTTACATCCCCACATAGCCTTACTTCATTTCCGCTTCATTTCCCATCCTTATCTACACCTGCCCTAAAGTACTCTGAGTCTTACTTAAACTCAATGTCAATACCATGTACAACAAGCTAGATCTTACCTTTCTATCTGTATACAACCTCTCTCTCTCTCTCTCAAACCTTTGGGAGACTTGAACATTGCTCAACATCCTTCTCGCTCTCGACTCCCTTGACCATCGCCTTGGGACTTCCTTCCCTTGCGATCTCTTGTCTCCATTGTTCAAGGAATCCCCTTGACGACCATCCTTGTCCGTCGCACTGAGAGGAGTCTTCCTTGTCAATGCTTGACTTAGAACCCTTAGTCCACATGTTGAGCCTTCTCTCTCCATTGAAGGTCTATGTTCGCAGCCTAACCACGGACCGAGCATAACAATAAAAGTTAATATTATTTGACAAATCACATTCTTGCTGTGAATTGAAATTAAATCACTTACATCCTATTAATAAGATAGTAGTAGAACAAATAAACAAGAAGTAATCCATAACCAATTATTTTGATAGACCTAGGGGCACTTACAAACTATTAATGGATCAGTTATAATAGCACAATTATTATTATTATTATCATCAGCATTTTCATTTCTAATCCACATTATACCACTTACATGCTATAAATGAAAGACCATAAGGGAATATGGGAATCATCATTTCAAAGCCATATCAAACCACTTACATCCTATTAGTTGGAGAGCAAAAAGAGGCATGAGATTAACAGCGATATTATTTTAAATACCAGTAATATCACTTACAGCCTAATAATGAAAAAGCAAAACACAATCATAATTAGTTATAACAGTTCATATCTTAAATTCACATCAAATCACTTACTTGCTACATAGCAGAGCAGGAAGAGATATGCTGGTCAGCAGCATTTTCATTTCAAATTCATATTAGTCCACTTACATCCTATTAATGGAAAAGTAGGAGAAAGTTACTGATCAACAATATTCCTATTTCAAATCCATATGAAAACTTACAATCTATCAATAATAGAGCAGGAGCAGGCATGATGATCAGCAGCATTTGCATTTGCAATCCAAATTAGACCACATACATACTATCAATTAAAAAGCAGAAGTAATTATGGTGATCAGCAGCATTCTCATTTAAAACCCACATCAAACTGCTTACAGTCTATGAATGGAAGAGCAATAGGAAGTGTGGGGATGAACACATTCTTATTACAAATTTGCATCAAATCACTTCCATGCTATCAATGAGCAAGCAAAAAGAGACATGCTAATTAGCAGCATTATCATTTCAATTGACATACAACAACCTACAGTCTATCAATAGAAGAGCAGCAGAGAGATGGGAATTAGCAGCATTTTTGTTTTAAAGCTACATTTGATTACTTACAGCCTATCAAGGGGAGAATAGAGAGCATGGTAATCAGCAGCATTCTTATTGTAAATATACATCAAACCACTTACTTGCTATTAATGGTAAAGTGAAGCATGGTTATCAGTAGCATTCTATTTTCAAATCCATATCAAATCACTTACACACTATCAATAGGAAAGCAGAAGGGTTCATGCTCATCAGTGGAATTCCTATTTCTTAAATCACTTACTTGCTATCAAATGGAAAAACAGGAGATGTGACAATCAGCAATATTATTATTTCCAATCCACATTAGAATGCTTACAAGCTATGAATGGAAATATAGGAGAAGGGATTGCAATCAGCAACATTCTTATTGACAATACACATCAGATTACATACAGCCTACCAATAGAAGAGAAGGAGGCATGGTGATCAGCATTCTCATTTACTGTCCATATTAGACCACTTACTTGCTATGAATAGGAGAGCAGTGGAGGTTATGCTGGTTAGTAGCATTCTTTTTCAAATCCACACCCAACCACTTACAAGCTATATATGTATAAATGAAAGAGTAGGAGAGGGTGTAATGAACAGCACCACTCTTATTTCAAATTCATACCAGATGACTTACTTTCTATGAGTTCAAGACAGCAGAAAGCATGCTAGTCAGCAGCATTCTTATTTCAAATCTGTATTATACTTCTTACAGCCCACTAATGGCAAAGTGGAAGAAGGTTTGGTCCTTATTAGCATTCTCATCCCAGATCCACATCAAACAACTTACAAGCTATGAATGGGTGAGCAGAAGGAGATATACTGATCAGCAGCATTCTCATTTCAAATCCATATCAAACCACTCACAGCCTATCAATAAAATAATAGAAGAAGACATGCTGATCAGCAGCATTCCTATTTCAAAAGCACATCAGACCACTTACATCCTGCAAACATGAGAGCAGGAGTAGGCATGCAAGTTAGTAGTATTTTTATTTCAAATGTATATCAAAATCAGCCAACTTACCTTCTGTTCATGAAATGGACAGAAAAGGTATTATGATCAGCAGTACTGTTATTCAGATCACTTACATTCTATTGGTGAAACAATAGGAGGAGCATTGTGATTAGCAATGTTCCTATTTCAAATCCACATCAAACCACTTACACTCTATTGGCAAAAGAGCAGAAAGAGGTATGCATATTAGCAGCATTCTGATTTCAAACCAGCATCAGATCACTTACAGCCTATTAAACAGGAGGAGACATGGTGATTAGCAGCATTCTGATTTCACACCCACATCAGTCCACTTACATACTATTAATATATATAAAAAGGAGCCATGGTGATTAGTAGCATTTTTATTTTGGAGACACATGACACATCAAATCACTTACAACCTATCAGTAAGAATGGTAGAAGACATGGTAATTAGTATTATTTGCATTTAAGACACATCAGATCACCTACAGCCTATAAATGGAAAAGATAAAGGGGATGATCAGCAGCATTTTCATTTCAAATTCATGTTAGACCACCCACTTGCTATCATTTGAAAAGTAAGAAGAATGTGAATCAGTAACATTCTTATTTCAAATACACTTACAAGCTATGAATGTAAGTGCAGGAAGAGGCATGCTGATCAGCAGCATTCTCATTTCAAATCCATATTGGAATCAGAGCACTTACAAGCTATAAATGGAAGAGCAGGAAGAGACATGCTGATCAGTAGCATTTCGATTCTAAGTCCATAGCAGAACACTTACTTGCTATGAATGAAAGGGCAGGAAAAATGCTAATCAGCAGTGTTCCCTTCTCAAATATATATTAGATCACATACAACCTATAGGTGGGAGAGTAGGTGATATGGTAATTAGCAGCATTCTCATTTTAAACCCAGATTGGACCACTTACTTGCTATTAATGGAAGGGCAGGATGTATTGTGATCAGTAGCATGCTCACTTCAAGATTCACTACAGACCACTTACTTCCTATCAATAGAACAGCAGGAGGCATGGTAATTAGTAGCATACTTGCTTCAAACCCATACCAGATCACTTACAGTCTACATATCAATGGAAGACAGAAGGCATGGTGGTTAGTGGCATTGCCATTTCTAATCCACAATGATCCACTTACAAACTATCAATGGAAGTGCAAGAGTAGGGATGATGATTAGCAGAATCCTCATTTCAAATCCACCCAAATTACTTACAAGCTATGAAGGAGGCATGGTAATCAGCAGCATTCTCAATTTAAATTCAACCACTTACACACTATCAATGAAAGAGCAGAAGCAGGTATAATAATCAGAAACATTCTTATTTCAAATCCACATCAGACTCCTCACATCCTATTGATGAGACAGCAAGAGAAAGCATGTTAATCATAAGCATTCTCATTTCAAATCCACACCAGACCACTTACATACTATTAATGGAAGAGCAGGAGGAGGTATGCATATACATAGTAATTAGCATCATTTACATTTAAAATACACATCAGACCACTTATAGCCTATCAATAAAGGACCAGGAGGCATGATGAAACAACCTTAAAGCAATACCAGGAGATAGTGCAGGGAGATAATAGGTCCTCAAGACCAAGAACTAAGACTAGGAGGGGTAGGTATCAAACCCAAGGGAATAAGGATGAGTCATCATAGCTCAAGATAATTCCATACTAGAGGCAACCACACAAGGGTCCACTCTATGGCCTTAGGGGAAAACTCCAAGAGAACTAGACTGGGGGCTCCAGTGCTAGGCTCCTGGCTTTATATAGCCTCAAGCTATGTATGTACATGTTTGTATCTAATCTAAGATACATCTATATAAGGATAAATAACCCAGCATCATGTTCTAGATGAGGAATGGAGATTAAAGGGGCTGTGATGTACCAGGCATCAAAATGGAAGAGAAGCATATATAAAATGAAAGGCATGCTGCAACAGCAGGCTGTGGCAGAATGGAAGCATATAAGGTTTAATAAGTATCATAAAAGGGCATATGAAGAAGGAGATTAAAGGGGGCAGTGCATAGATCTAAGATACACAGCACTTTAGTTAAAAGGGGAAAGATCTATCTCAGATAGATCTGCATAAGATCTAAGAGTCTAAGGGTTAAGGAGTGCACAACACTAGGCATGAGGCATATGCATGTGAAAGGAGATTAAAAGAAGGAAATTAAAAAGAAGGCTATGCAAGAATCTAGATGCACAGCAAGGAAATTAAAAAAAGAAGGCTGTGCAAGAGTCTAGATGCACAGCTATATGACATAAAGGATTCTAGATCCTGTGATAAGG
Organism: Neoboletus magnificus; assembly: GCA_003316145.1. Lineage (NCBI taxonomy): Eukaryota > Fungi > Basidiomycota > Agaricomycetes > Boletales > Boletaceae > Neoboletus > Neoboletus magnificus. The sequence goes on along the minus strand of QFEI01001403.1, from coordinate 2,405 downwards.
ATAAGATGTTAGATAAGATGCAGATAAGATCAGATAGCCTGATCTGATGCGATAAGATGAGATAAAGAGTCTGATAAGAAGATAAGATAAGATAAAGAGAGATAAGAAAGAAAGAAGAAAAATGTTCTTTACTCTTAGATTCAGTAGTAACTGAGCCTTGTTAGGTTAGCATAGAATGCAACCATAATACATGATAACCAGTCACTTCTTTACTTGAAATCCATACCAGGCCACTTACAGCCTATTAATAAGAGAGTAGATAAAAGCATGGTAATCAATAAGATTATCATTTTAGATCCATATGTGGATCAATGCACTTACAATCTGTTATTGAAGATACAGAAAATATTTATATCAGCAGCCTTCTCATCTCATATTCAGATCAGACTGCTTACTTCCTATCAATAAAAGAGCAAGAGGCATTCTGATCAGCAGCAGTCTCATTTCAAACCCACCTTAGACCACTTACAAACTACCAGTGAATAAGTGGCAGAAGAAAGCTTCACTGACAGTGTTATGCTTTTATATTTAGAAAGTACTCACCAACTACCAGTGAATAGCACAGCATATAGGCCAATGATCAACACCTACCCTTAAATGCATGATTGATCACCTACAAACTAATGTTGAAATATGTAGCAATTCAAAATAAATACAATTTCATTATCAAAATTATGTTCTTTTGTTTTCCAATCATATACCACTTACTTTCTTTGTATCCAGTTGCAGGAATATACATGAAATCTTTAATAATATGTCTTTTATATGTATGTTATCAGACTACTTACTCCCTATCATGTTATATGACACCAATATGTATGTATCAATCCATTAGCCACATTTTTTTCTCAAGAACATCAGATTACTTACTGCCTAATAGTAAAACAAACAGCAGTAATATCAAAAAAAAACATTAATACAATGCTAAGTTGCATACAGTATATTCCTGTGTCACTTACTCTCTTTGAACTCTAAACAATAATATGTACATTAGTGGTGCTTTCTTTCAAGTCACTATCACATTGCCCACCTGCTATTAATGCACAAGCAGCAGAATAGATTATAATGAATGTTTTTGTTTTAATACACCACTTACAGCTATATCCTATTGATATGGTAAGGCATATAAACTTTATCATGATTTCGGTATATAATACAGTGGCTCAAATAAGTGTCCCAATGTTGGGCCATTTGAGAAAGATGAGAGATTTGCAAGAGAATCAACAGGCATTAGCTCTGACCCTTGCAGGATCATCAATAGCCCTAACCCTTGCCTAGAATATGAGCTCCTCATCATGTGATTTGGTTGCCATGGTGCTGAGATATACTCAAATTAAAATGATGGTCATTGGGACACTTATTTGACCATGATATTGGTTGTCCTTATTTAGCACATAACATCAGCTTCTGCTGGGTGGTGTGCTTCAACTATGTCTGATTATATAACTTACATAATCTTAAGCAATATAAATGGCATGAATTACACTTAGCTAGCCCTAATCTACCATAAATTTTAATTTGCCACTATTAGAGTTAATATTTATTTATTTTGTAAATCTGGCTATTCTGTTTATCAAATCCTTTTCAAAACTACTCTGGGGAAGTCTAATATGGCAAGGGCTATTAAAGGATTCCACCAAGACAAGGATAACATCAAACCAGGATGTTTTTTGAAGATTTTTCCTATTGACAGAAGGTGAATTGTCTCTAATGTTATCTCTGGCAGAGTTGAAAATGCAGTCTAGGCTATCCATTTTATCAATTTCCCCTTTTTTCTCCTCTCTCTTCCAACACTCTTTGCAATGGACCCAGTCTATATTCCTAAAGGCTTTAGTCTTCTTCAAATATTAATGTTATCCATATCTCTTTATCTTGGAAAGGCTTTCCTATTATTATTCTTCAAGCATACTTCCCTACATTTGACCTAATCACATTGATCTTGGTATCATATGATCAAAATGACCCTAGTCCAGGCTTCCACAGTTCAGTTTTAGTACTCAAGAACACAGATTAGTTTTTGTTAACTATACTTATGGCTTTTGTTCTTGATTATAGTCTTCAGGAATATAGACTAGGATCTATTGCAAAGAGTGTTGGAAGAGAGAGGAGAAAAAAGGGGAAATGGATAAAATGGATAGTCTAGACAGCATTTCCAACTCTGCCAGAGACAGCATTAGAGACAATTTACTTTCTGTTAATAGGAAAATTTTTCAAAAAACATCCTGGTTTGATGTTGTTCTTGTCTTGGTAGATTCCTTTAATAGCCCTTGCCATATTAGACTTCCCCAGAGTAGTTTTGAAGAGGATTTGATAAGCAGAATAGCCAGATTTACAAAATAAATAAATATTAACTCTAATAGTGGCAAATTAAAATTTATGGTAGATTAGGGCTAGTTAAGTGTAAT
>QFEI01001402.1:1703-44316 GCA_003316145.1 Neoboletus magnificus | reverse complement strand
TCCAGCTACTAGAGACTGATGATAGTGATGAATAGAAGTGGAATTCATTATAGTATCAGCCAGAAGGGCTGAGTATTTATACATGTAGTGATTGAGGTTCAAGCTCAGCTTGAACATTCTAAAGGTATAGGGTTTTACTCTAAAAGGAATGTGGTAAAGGGTTAGTGCTATAAATAACCCTTATCTGTGAAGCATCAGTCAGCATATCAAATTATGACTGAGCACAAAAGATAAGAATAAACTATGACATCATAAAGAAGAGTGATGTCATAGATAACAATAATAGAACTATGAGGTCATAGTGACATCATAGATAAGAGATAAGGAGTCTAGAACATGCTTCTAGACTCAAATAAGAGATAAGGATATGACTTGAGTACCAAGTCATATCAAAGGTCACTATCATAATTGTCGGTCTAACATGATCAATATGAGTAGTGGAAACCTAATGTTTCAACACTATTGCCATTGTGGAGGTGTTATTACCATTTTGTTTCTGCCTATATGTGAGTTGCCTATTTTGAGTGACCCGCACTGTATACATTTGGCAAATGTGTAGTGCTAGTGCGATAAGCGTGACAAGGACAAACAAGGACAAATAAGCGGTACTTGATGCGGCTAGCCACTCTATGAATTGATTATCAAGAATCTGCCGGGTCTTGGGGCCCATCTGACTTTCTGATACGGACGAAAGAACTATGCAACCATGGTTCTGCCAGAAAGAAAGAGTTTGGCGTTCAACATATCACAGAACTCTTCCGAAGCAATGAAGCGACGATAACATCCATCGTCATCCACTTGGTCCTTCCACTCCATGATTACATCAGCAGCACCACTCATCCTTAGAACCCGAGCAACAGCCAGCCGAAGGTTACAAAGTATTGGGATGGGTCCATTGTCGAGCTTCTTGCCTTCGGGTCCATTTCCGAAGTGAATTTCATCGCCCTCCTTCAGAGTGAAGAACCCCCCGTCGCCAATATCAGGATTGGTGGTAACCACTCGAAAGAAGTATTTGACCTAATCAATGGATCGGTAACGATGATGGGTATCAATGGAATCGCACCTTTCCACCCTCTTCCTTTGCCTCGATTCCCCAGGCCATGTTATCGTATGTGGCATGAGCATCATGCTGCATATTCATGACATTGCCAATGCCATTCAGATGCTTCACAATGACATCTGTTGCGGCAGTACCGGCGAACACGGCTATATACTTCAGAGTCTCCTCCTAAAATGAAAGTTAAGGGGAAGCCAGTGATGATTGTAATAGTTCGATGCAAACCTTTTCGTGTACAGAATTCGGAATAATGTGCGCGAGAACAGGAGAAATTGCGAGAACAGATTTATTGAAAGGCCAAAATTCCTTGCCAGTCAACAGACAGAAATTCCCGTCACGTTTAAATGACTGCTCGGTACGGCAATAAGAGGATGGTATGGCTCCGAGATGAAGATATGCGCACCAATGCCTTTAAGACCCCTTGCTTTCGTTGTCCAAAGTGACCTTCCTTGTAGACTTGCTGAAGGAGCTTGTCTGTCTCCTCGTTGATGGCTTCACTGACGGAAAACATAGTACTTGTCCCGGACTTTCGTCCTCCTGGATTCATGACTGCCACATTGATGATCGTCAAACATCTACAGGTGATTGGACAGTTTTACTCACATGCGACACCGAGATGAGTAAAGAACTCCGCTGCCATTTCTAACACGGGCTTGAAGTCGACATCTTTGGGATCTAATCCTCGAAACAACACCTCGAAAGACTTCTGCGCCGACACGAAATCCTCCTCCTTCAGACTTGCGACTGTGACAAATGAAGGTGAGCCTGTACGATCGAGTGATTAAAGATCCGATTGACTATTTTCCTGCAGTTTTTCATCACAGGTTCCAAGTCGTTTCCAGAAGTGATCCAGCACTCCACCATCGAATGTTCGCGATTCCACAATTAGATAGTATAAAAGTTTAGGAGTGGGGACCCGAAATTTGTCACCTTGTTTTCCTGATGCTTGGATCCGTTTCGTATCATGCCAGTTCCATAGATCGTCCAGTTCGAGGATTGCCAGAGCGTGTTGTTCCATTGTTGCTGCAGACAATGAGTGTAGAAATTGTGGCGTGCACGGCTTTTCATAATAAGCAGTACATGAATTTGAGGTTTGATGAGCCATGACTTTGCACCGCATGTAAATTTCGTCGATTAACAGTGGGCGATGCGACATAAGCGTCTGGATCCAGTTCTCCGCTGCCCGGAAGGACACGTGAACATTACGCATGTAGTTGTATTTGTGCCAGTGATCCACGTGCGTGTTACAAAGCCCAGTCTCGACACGCCGGTACAAACCGAATCTACGGGGTACCCGCCCCGTCCCGTCCCGCACTGCAGCGTGATTCTAAAACATACAAGAGTCCAGGGAACGATATCGTACACAAAAGAGGGGGTCTAGTTCCGTATCCCATTCCATTCATTCGCCCGCTTGTCCATCGGGCGCGCGTTTGTCTTCGCCCGCGCAAGGTAGGCTGACAAACGATCAGGAGGTTCCGAGGTACGGTTCACCGTCGTCTGGATGGACACCTCTATCTCCCTATCGGGCACCTGCTCGACGCAAGAGAGGGACGGGGCGGACAAAGTGAGCGCGATTCCAGGCATGCAGGCAGACGACGAAGAGAGATGTACCTTGTCGACACGACCCGAAAACCAACCTTCTGGTCCAAAGCTGGTGGTGTAAGGCAGATCGGAGAGCCTGGAGAGGCGGAACAAAACGGATCGTCTGCCTTTCCCTCGAAGGTGTTCGCGCGTGTTGAGTCTGGGTGGTGACATGCATTCATGATGAGCGTCTAGTTTTCCGCTTCCGTATGACAGATAATGTGATGTTAAATGCACAAAACGTTCACGAATACGGAGGAAATGAGAGAGGAAGGGAGAAAGAAAGACCCAGACGGGAGCGTGGATACTCGGACTTACAAGGCAAGATACGAGTTGGTGTACACTGGAATAACCAAGACCTCAGTATGTGTGCGGGACTAAGGCAGGTGAATGCGTACTCTTCGCGGTACTGAAGTAGAACCCGATGAAGATAAAGTTTGTCGGCATCATCATATACTACCATACGCGATAAATGATGTTTCAAGGCGGGGTAGCATGGCAATCCACTTACAAAGAGGGTTCCAAGTATAACATCGACCCTGGTTCACCTTGTCAATCGAGGTTTGTGATGGCGAGAATCAAACGAAGGTGACGCACGATGCGAGCAAGCCTGTAAAAGGGTTAACCAAGATGATCAGGATTGTGATGAGCGGCTTACCAGTCGCAATGATGTATGCGATGAAGGTGTTAACCAGTGTATCCGTACTGAGGTAAGGAAGAGATGAACACACGATAAATCAAAACGAAACTCCGTTACCTCCGAAAGCCTGTTCTTGACTTGAACAGATAGTAGCACAGAATGGTGGTTACAAAAAGATCTCCTGATATCCCCAAGCCAAGACTGATGTAGAGCAGGGTCTGAAAGAGACATAAGAAACCATGACCATAGATTGGCGTGTAAGCTGACGGAGATTCTATCAAGTTGTGCAGAGGACTGAAGCCAAAACCTAGAGATTCCAGCGGTTCATATGCATCGAACAACAAAAGCTACGGCCTACGCTTTTATGGAAATTACTGTAAATCATTCAGTCATTCAGCCATAGAGTTCAATCGTCACGGTGAAGATGCCCACCGAGGCCGACAACTAGACAGCGAAACTACGAGTCAGGTGGACGAAAACAGATCCAAGTACATACTTACCTAGACCACCAAGAGTTGTGGCACCCTAGGAAAATGAGTCAAAACGAAATGGACTCCCCTACCCTCACAGAACTCAACTCACCACGATCGACGTCAAGATAATGTTCCGATCACTGACTATATGACGTCAAGAAATGCCGCCACAGATCGAAGTGTAAACTTACCCGTCCATATTCGCTGGGCGAACATACTTTGTCTCGATCAGAAACGAAATGGACAATGCTTCTGGAAGAACACTCACGACCGAACGACCGCATCCGTGACGGACTAAAGTCAAATTGTTGAAGAAGACCCTTTGACATCATGAAGAATGAATATCCCCACCGTCACTGCAATGTGGATCTGGCAGAGACAGGTTTTTAGACGTACGCCAGTCTGTCAAACGTAACGACTCACGAGAACGCTCCTAACGAAGCGACAGGTTAGCCTATCTAGCAAAATGCAGACCGTGACCACCCACCACACGAGTGTTGTAATAGCTGGTGGGTTTAGGTAGTTTCTCACGAGATAATGGTAGAGTGCATGACTGGTCAAACACGCATCGAAAGTGTCTAGGACCCTACAGGTGCATTAGAAAAGTTGAGAATAGGTTCACTCGCTTTTGCTCTGACCATAGGAGCGCCACCTGTGAAAAAGCACCCATCGGGACATCAGGGCCAAAAAAACGAGTCGACGAGAGCAGTGACTTACAGTCAGCTTCAGGGTCAGTGGATCATTCGGGTACCGTCGATAGTAGATGTAGATCTGAGCGCTCGTCACACCCCATAAACTGAAAAGCGTCAGTAAGGCGTGTGAGTCACGTGCGACTCAGAATCCTACGCTGTAGCAACAAGTCCACCGACGAGGAGTGCTCCCAGGGTGTCATCTGAGTTAAAAGGCAGTTCCGCACGAGCCATGGGATTCAATGGAACGATAGGGTTGACTGGCGGGAATGCTGCGACTGAACAGCTGCCTAATATTAAGTATCCATGATCCAAAGGTGCGTAACAAACCGCATCAACCCGGGGCGCTGTGTCTTGAAAGAAACGCGGCGGTCCGATATCATTGGGTTAGAAAGTAGGGACTTTCTGAATGTGGATCGAACTGTCAACATATAACATTCCCTACAATTTACTTGGGACTTTTATGCTCTTATATGGCAAGCCAAAGTACACGATGTCATGGATATCATGTTTGGGGATTACCTGCCTTTCTGTCTGTACCTTGCTTGCTGGATATGTGACCGCTCGTGTTCCCCAGCAGGTACTGGGGTACATTGGCACGTTGAGAGCCTACGCGGATTAATAAGAGTAACTTAACTCACTTACCAATTTGGCTTTGCATCCTCTAGGTAGATGCGAGAATTTCCCAGTGTGATCCCAGCAGTCCCTGCGGACAGGGACCTCAATTTGAAACGACCTCAGGCTTCTGAATACGGTCTGGATGTTAATCTCGGGAGGAATCCATACACCTCTGGCAGTGGTTAAAGAGTCACTCACTGGTGGCGGGTAACACAGGGTAACAAACACTTGCCATACCCCAAATATGAATATGCAATCCTATCACCCAGGTAGCAGTTATTGCGGCATATCACTGATCCCGTTTCTTCCCATCGAGGGTAGCTAGTTGAAGGTACGCCGGGCCTCATGTTCACAGTTGTTCCGGTGGTGCCGCTTTAGCTTGAACGCCTCCTCCGTGGCAGCCCGAGCACCGAGCACGGGGCATGATAATGCGCGATTGCATGTTCACGACGCACATGCGTGACCCATTCTTGGGAGTGGCATGTCGAGGGACGCCATACACGATTACGTAGTACAACCAACCCTTGTCAGCCACCGTCATTCTCTAAGTACCAAGCGAAAAAAAAATTGTTATCAAAAAACCTGCGTTATGCACACTAACCTGACATCCGACATCATTATGTGCGGCTCCGTTATGATTCCTGCCCTGACGGATAGATGCACGTTCTATCAACATTGGCGGTTTTCATGCTCAAATATGCAACCGTGATCGCGATGAACGCGGGGTTGCACACAACTCATTTCCGGTGTGTTCTCTTACGATCTTGTCCATACCCGCTTATCGAGGGCCTCACCATCATACGCGCTCCTAGTGCGGTAGTCCCACAACATCCGTTGTTGGTGCCTTCCCAGAAGGCTCAGACATCTTGCCTCTTCCGGGACTTCGCCCGGGACTTCCTAGAACGTCTGGTTCGAGACTATTGCTGCGGGCTGCGTCAGCGTTGACGCACCGTATCATGCATCAATCCATGTTTTAACGGACATGTGTCTCAGTGTGTCCCAACTGTATACTGACGCACACGCCGCCATTGCTCCCCAGTAGACCCCTCTGTAAGAAATACGGATGTGGCGATAACCGAAATACAGAGCCATCGGCAACGGTCTGTTCTTCACGCTTCTTGGGTATCAAGATATTGACACTGCGATAGCCACCGAAGCCTAGTCCATATTCGTGGTTTTGCCAGCGAGGCGAATCCTCGAAAGGGCATTCAAATGTCAAACGTGTGCGTTCGCGGGATCGATATGCATACGGATACAGGGGCTCTCACCTCGGCGACAAGTTTCATGGTACAAGAAGAAAACGCATGCTCAGTCGACGAGTAGGTAGGCATTTTACATACACGAGTACAAGGTTCAGTCAGCAAGTTGCCAGTTGGGAACTTGGGATACTCACCGCTCATATGCCGTAGGTGGCGCCAGACCGTTCCAGGTTTCAATCCAATTCGCGTCTCGGTCTGGCCCGTGTGGCGTTTCGGAGGGAACCAGTCAGGCACAAGTTTGGAGGATACATTCGTAGCGCCGTCAAGTTGGGAGTTCAAACGTTCATCTTGCGCCGTGCAACAACGGATGGACCGGACTGCCCTCGGATCGAGCTCATCGTGTTCATGCTAATGAGACGGACGTGCCATCTTGTTCGTATGACTCTTCCTACCTCGGCGGCGGATAGTATTGCCTGTGATTTTAACGGGGAGGTGAGGGTTCTGTGGTGACTTACCAATGATCAAGGATCACAGAAACTGACCAGACGCTGTCTTTGGTATATATGAGTGTATATATATATAGTTGGAAATGATGTTACGCTGAACAGCAAGTATCAAAGTTCTGCCTCTCTCGCCGCTATCGGCATCTCGGCTTAGTGCCATGTGACAATATCCATACGTCACACTGTCGACTGGGCAATCGGTGCGAACTCCACGTTGAAGAACAGGACTCTTTTCTGCGCATGTCCTGCGCGAGTCAGACACTGGTTCAGATTCGTTCTCAAATGGAATAGCCTTTGGGGAAGCCTGAAATTCGTACCGCATCAGAGAGAGTCGTTCTCGCTGAACGTGGCTGTGACGGCTGCGGTTTTTCATTGACTTCCCGATCGAAATTGCTGCCATAAAGCTGCGGCGCAGTGCATGTCGGCTGCAGTCCATCAAATTTAGCGAGGCAAGTTGACAACTGAGTGCACAGCAGCTCAGCGCTGATCTCCTGCAGTTGGGCGCTCCACTGCGACACTTATACCCACACAGAGGATACTCCGAGTTGATGCCAAAAGAATACCATTTCCCCCCGTTCTGCCGGAACCATCACTCTTCCTCATTCTCCTTCCCTTCCGACATCCGCGAATGTCCAACGTTTGCTTTTCTTATGCCCGACTCTCCCCGCGCCTCGCAGTCCTTGCAACGGCAATCTTAATTCTCGCGGCCTTTCCATTCAATCGCAGCCTCGTGTATTCCCTGCTTGTCTATCATCGCTATCCTCCATTATACCCACTACACCGCCAATTAGAACTCGAGCTGCCACATTACGAATCCTACAAACATTCAGACGTCAAATACCTATGGTCACCCAATCATCCATCCAGTATGCTAACCAGTAAGCTCTGCCGCAAACCTCGCTGATCGTCAATGTAGAAGTAGGATGGGGAAATATAATGCAAGATTACATCCTAAACTACGTTCTCGCATACGCGACTAATCGCTCGTCAGTAACTTTGCAGTCCGAGGAAATTCATTCCTGACACCAGCCTTAGCTTTGTCTTTGATGACTACACGTGGGCCGTTGATGGCACACCATACTCACACTTTAACGGAAAGCTTATCCCATCCCGCATCCCTCTGAATGCACTCATTGGTGGTAAAGAAAATTCCTATCTTGGGTGTTACAAGCGTTGAGTACAATCCAACACTCTAGGACCGCTGGCAGGTGGAGCGTTACCTCCCGGGGACAACACTCCTCAAGCCGTACACAAGGATTTCTTCCACAAAGTTTGCCCAAATCCGACTATCTTGCGATTATCCGATGTCACCGGCTGGAGCGATTCAGACACCGTCAAATTTGTCATCGATAAATGGGTTGAGAAGATTTTGTCCGTCGAGGATCGTTGTCTGCAGTTTGAAGAGACGTCCCCGGACAAACAAATATTCAATGTCTTGTGCGTTCCTCAGCAATCTGTACCCTGTCAGAGAACTTACTAGGTCCTCACAGCGTATTCGGCCAAAAAGAACGCCTTTTGAGTATTTGGCCATATATGTCGACTTTACCTGTGCTGTCCCATTGGGAATGGTCACCTCTGATTCACGACGCTTTCGAAGCGAATCGTAGAATCGTGTATCCACCTTCCCTGTATTGGTCGGAAGGCCGGGATTCCAGAGTCGATGGGATCATGGACGGCCTACTTGTCGTTCACCTACGAAGGGGCGACTTTGTTGACCACTGCAGATATCTCGCCAAATCGAACTCGGACTGGAACGCGTTCAATTCCTTTCCCGAACTGCCTGACAAGTTCGATCAAGTTCAGGCTGATCCCCGACTTTCGTCAGAGAATCGCGAAGCTGCCATGGCCCGTTGTTATCCCAGTATCGAGCAGATCGTCAACAAGGTCAAGACGGTACGGGAGACGTCACCCGAGCCGCTTAGTTATCTCTACATCATGACCAATGGTGCTGATTCCTGGGTTACGGAGCTCAAGCTCGCTTTGCGCGCCCTCGGGGGGTGGGAACATATCGGAAGTAATCGGGATCTGAGCTTGACCTGGGAACAAAAATTCGTTGCACAAGCGCTCGACATGTTGGTAGCGCAGAAAGCGCAAGTGTTTATAGGAAACGGGGTGAGTCGATCGTTGACCTTTCCTTTTTTTTGTTCATGTTTTTCTGACGGTGTTGTGTAGTGGTCTAGCCTTTCTTCGAACATTGTCATGCTTCGTACCGTGGATGGTCTACAGCCGGAGAGTAACCGATTTTGGTGACAACACGTATTGTTCGTGCGCGCGCAACCTGCATGCCAAGGGGGTTCTTAGCAAAGACCCTTTTCAGTTTCAGCGGGTCATAAGATATCGTCCATATACATACCCTCTATCCATCCGTACCCACTCGGGTACGGCAACGAAAACACGTTCGTCGCCCTGAAGAAGGAATCTAATCTCGCCCCCGACAAACAGTGGAACGAGCCGAGATAACGACGAGAGGGACAAAATTTGACATATAATTTAACGTTTGCTTCCAGGGAACGTGTTGTTATTGCTGTGGATTGTGGATGGGGAAGGGGCGGACTAACACGATGACTCTCACGATAATAACTCATGCGGACATTCAATGCCTCCTTATTTTTCACTTGTGAAAGAATAATACCCATTTTGATTTAAATCAATCCCGTATGGATCGTCGCAGAGAGATAAGCGGTTACGGACGAACCAAACGTGCGCAGGTGCCGAGCGAGGGTTGGGTTCGCTGGAATTCCCTCTCCCGTGTGGGCGACGGCGCATAAGTACGTAGTGTGAGGAACCAGCTGTAAGTAGGGGAACAGCACATGGCACCTCAGAAAGCCCGTGCAACCGAGTCGTCTTCCCTGTCTACCATTGTATGTGTATGCACCGCGATCTCCAAATCCCGATGCGGTCCCTGCCAAAAACCAAGCGATCGGGGCGAACAAGTCAAAAAGTCAGTATGATCGACTTCCCTCCCACGAAAAGAAAGACTGACTTTGCAGAGGACGGGCGACGTCGGCTGTTCCACAGTTGACTCTGTAAAGCCAGTTGCGAAACGAGGGTCGCCAGACAGTGCGGAGAGATGGATGGAAACGGGTCCGTCGCTTTTACGGAGGTATTGACGTGCGTTGAGTCTGAACCAAAAAGAGTGCAAGGGTGGAGGGGTTCATCGTCAGTTGTGTTATCACTCGGTACGAAATGCGCAGTAGACGAGCGAACAGAAAGAATGGAGGAGGGGGGCGACGAAGACAACGAAAACGAGTAGGATGTCGGACTCACAGGGCCAGGTATGAGTTTATGTACACTGGAGAAACCACGTTAGTCTCCGTGTCGCTCTTGCCAAGGAAGGGGGAATCCGACTCTGCGAATACTCACGTTTTGCGAGATTGAAGTAGAACGCCATGAAGATGTAGTTTGTAGGCATCACAGCGTACTGTCAGGCATGATCATTGGTATTCCCATGCAGAGTAGCACGACAATCGACACACCATTGTAGTTCCAAGAATGGCGTCGACACTGATGGATATCGCAAGGTACAAATCAACATTCGAAATTGCAGGACTTGGAGGAAGGTACGCACGATGTAAGTAGGCCTTAGAGAATGACCATTAGAATGACCAGAATGGAAGATACGGGATGTGTCTCACCAGTTGTAACGGTATATGCAATAAGGGTATTGACCAGTGTATTCGTACTTGGTGAGGAACAGGTAAGCGAAACGGTGGATAAGTGATGGAGTACTATTACCCCCGGAATCCTGTTCTTGACCTGAACAGGTAGTAACATAGCACGGCGGACACGTAAAGATCACCTGCAAAAGATGTGACAAAGCTGATATAAAACAGGGGCTGCATGGGGTTTAGAATTTCTTGACTAGGGACTTGGAACACGTGCTGACCGCGAGGGTGTCAAGTTGCGTCCAAGACACAAGTTCAAAGCTGGGATATATCGCGTGAGGTTCGAGTGCATCGAACAAGAATTAGGACCAACGCTTTCGCCGTAATTGCTACAATGCTTTCAGTTCATCCAAATCATTTTCAAGAAGAACGTGCTTACTGAAGCCAACGGCTACAGATGAGAATCGTAACTCAGTGTGAGCAAAACGAGTGTCCGCACAACACTTACTCAGATCGCATAAAGATATGATCCACTGATGAAATAGGTCAGAACACGCCATCTATTACGATGCTCGTGGAACCCGACTCACAACGATGGATGTTAAGATGATGTTCCTGTTGCTGACTATACACCGTTAGAAACACCATTGAAGAATGACAACAGACTTACGCGCCCATACCCGCTTGGAGAACATACTTGGCGTTAATCAGCAATGGGTATGCAGGATATCTGGAGTACGCTTACCACCGGATAAGCACATCCGTGACGGTCTGAAAACAAAGTGTCCATTAAAGGCTCTAAGGTTACGAAACACCAAGATCTCACTGTCACCGCTGTATGGATCTGGTGAAAATATTGTCTTAGATGGAGGTAAGCTTACGAAAACAAAGTGGCTCACGATCAAGCTCCTGCAGAGAATCTAAATTGTCACATCTTGGTGAACGATGAGACCACGTACCACACTGGTGTTGCTATGGACGTTGGGTTCATATAGTTGATCACAAGATAATGATAGACTATATGACTGGTCAAACACGCATCAAACGTGTCCAAAATCCTACAAGGAGCGTCGGCAAACAGAAGAATGGGTCTGCACGTGCATAATCTGACCATAATATTGCTACCTACAACGAACAAGAAATTAGCAGCGAGGAACAGCAAGATGACCCGATGTCACCGGAGAAACTTACGACAAGCTTTAAAACTGGTCCATCATTGGGGTATCGTTGATAGTAGATGTAAGTCTGAACGCTCGTAACACCCCAGAAACTGAAAGAACGACACTGATAAGACGGATGTGCGGGCGTCAGGAATTGAAAATACTCACGCTGCAGCGAAAAGTGCGCCAATGAGGAGAGCGCCCAGTGTGTTATCCACACTGAAAGGGAGAGGCGGTGGATCGGTGGTGGAAGGGACTGAGGTAGACATTTGTGATCAGGGGGTTAAAGAGCGACGTCGAGTGCCAGCTGGCAGGAGATCTTCGACGAAAGCCTTCCAAGGCATATTTAAATGTGGATTCAATAGCATACGGCCCAGACCGAGATGCCCTAATACATTGTTATGTTGAACGGTGTAACGTGGACACATAGCAACCCAATGTGGCAAGATTGCAGGCTGAATTGCGTACGGCATCGATACCCCAACGTTTCCACAGCGTGCATGTGGAGGTGTCTCGACACTGCACGCGGAAGCTTCACACCTATCGAATCTTCACAAATGAGCGAAAATTTCTCCGCGACAGAGATTGCATTGTGTTTAATTCTGCTCGCCTGAGCTCCGACACCCACGATTGGCGCCAAAATGGTGAAAGCACTCTGGTCGAGATACCGGGAATGCATGATGATGCGAAGCAAATCTGCAGGACCATTTGTAACGGTGTCACACAGCCTGTAGGGGATTGAGAGCTTTGATCGGAAGACGCGGCCACATTGTGAAAAAAAAAGAAATTAAGGGTTGCCATCATTGATTGTGGCTCTGAAAGGGCAGTTTGTACATGTTAATAACTTGCAGGTCCGGTCCGATCGGGTGAGCAAGCGCCGTGGAGCATGCAGCTGGATCCGACGACAGCCTCATCCACGGTGCAGCGAACTTGGAACGACAGAAAATTCCGCTTGGCTGTCCTAATTACTTCCGTCCGAATGCCGGCCCTCGACTACGCCATGCAGCTAATCCCGGGGGTTGAACACTCCATTCTATGACCGTGGGTCCGGGTCCGTGTTTCGCGCACCGGGGTCAATGACTGCTCCATTGATAGATCTTCGCTTCCTTGCGCCATCCCGGTACTGCTGGCACCCATTTACATAACGGATAAGCGCCAAGGGAGATCCGTCGTCTGGTGCGGTGTGCATTTTTCGGGTTGCCATCGTAGTAAGTCAACCATGTGATGCCCCCCGACGGCCCAAGGACGATGCTACGGCGTACCGGCGGCCCCCATACTACCATGACGATGTTGATGAAGAGCGCATTTGCTCCAACCTTTCCCTCACTCGATTGTATCGACCCTGCAGAGTATTATCCATAGAACAAGTTGATACGCTTCGGATCTGTGATGCAAATGGTAAGCCAGCATCTGCTGCCGACAATGTGTTGAAACTGGGGAACCTTCTTGCGGTAAGAGTACAATTTAGAGTGCGAAAGAAAGGTTAACTGGCTATCGCTTCAACCTTCGAGCCTCGCGGCACTCCTAATATGGGTACATAAAATTGTATTCACATTCGAGAACGCAGCCTAGTGCATGCAAGGATGGCATTTCTGCTTACAGACTAGTACGAAGAAGGAAAGGCTAAGTGAGAATGTGAACGCTGACGCTTCCAAAGGCTTCTGACCGGACTTCTGGCGTATTCCGAATACGTGACCATCTTCTTTCACAAAGAGTAAAAGCTGTTTAGGAATCGGTTGACGTCGAACCACGAACCGACCAGGGGGAGTCACTAGCCATTCGTTGGCCGAGGATGCTGTAGGATCGTGTGGTCACGGTGTCTGAACTTTCCATGTTTTGTGCTTGTATCGTCCGACATCATCCCTGTCGATGCAGCCTCCGAGGCCGAAATGCTGAGCCAATGATGCATCCGAACCAGGGACTCTGGGAACCGGCTTAGGGTGTCGCCCTCACGAACATGCATGCATTCATGCCGCCAAATCCACGTCCACCACGATCGCACCTCTCCGCTCGGTGTCTTCCTCCGGCGCGTCCGACCCGTCTCCTACGCTCGCCGCATTCACAAGCATCGTTTCCCGTCCCCACGCTCGCCTCGCCCGTCTTCCCCACCACCACGTGGACAACTTCGCTGTGATGGCCCGCCACACCAACTGGACAAACTGGACCCACCGCGCGCCGGCCCCTGCGTCGGCATCGGCGTAGAGACACACGGCCTCAAATGCAGGCTGGACATCGTCCCATCTGACACGTTCGACACCCCGCCCGGCGTGAATGTGCCCAAAGACATGCAACCTCGGACGAACGCGCCACAACGCCGACAAGAGCACAGCGCATCCCGCTCCGCGGTCAAGGTGCCCCAACGGTGGTCCATGCGTCAACAGCACGTCGATCCGGGGTGGTATTCCCGACCAGAGGGCAACGGATGGATGATGCACGTCGACGACTGGCAGGAGGGCACTAGAAAACCGGGGATGGGACGGGCGGAAGCGCGGGTATTGAAAGGGCCATGGGCCGTATTGAGGGGTGTACGGGCTCCCGTAGATACGCAGGGTGTGTCTACGCACGGACACTTCCACCACATCGTTCTCGAGGTATATTAATGTGGGGTACGTCTTGCGGATGTATGCGCGTGTTTCGGGTTCCGCGAGCGCGCCGTCGTGGTTCCCCGCGATGAACACCTTGACGGGATGGGGCTGCACGCTCAGCCACGCGAGGGCGTCGCAGAGCTCGGGGAGTGTACCAGACTGGGTGAGGTCGCCGGCGTGGAGGAGAATATCGCCTGTTGGGAGGGATGGTTGCGTGCCGTGGGTGTTGTGGGTGTCGGAGATGCAGACAATGCGGATGTCGGTCGAGGACGGCTGGATGGGTGGAACCGGAACGGGGGACTGTGTCCATGCGTAGACGCGGTGTGCAAGGAAGAGCAGCGGGGAGGTCCTGAAGTCGTCCAAGGCCGTTGGCGGTCGGCGATGCATGAGTGAGTCAATCGCAGACATCGTTCGTTGAGTGTTGCTGGTCAACCCCTAAGTCTACCAAGACGCGTCGCTTGTTTATCACGGAAACACCACTCGTGTAACATCTTCCCCGCTTTGTCTTGTATTTTCTTGTTGCAACCAAGTCAATCAGAGTCTGCCACTGACCAGTAAGTCATTTGGACAAATCAGTTACAACACACCTTTGCGCAGGTCGAAAAATAACCTCCAGCTTGGGTAGAGTCCGCTAGTGCCATGGCACAACAATTCAAGACGTTTCCGGCTTGGGGAATGAGGAAGCAGTGATTCTCACCATAGTGGAAACCCCCGCTCCCGTTTTTAGTCGCAGTTAGCTATCCGCCATTGGTTGGACTTTGCACCCTACCCTCATCCGACACGCTAACATCGTTCGACTCTCTTTGGTGATCAGCATCAAGATTGCTAGTAGGATATCAGCTTCATTCCGAATGGTGAAGGTTGCAAAGCAAACTCAGGTTGTTTCTGTGGTAAGGCCCTCCTCTCGAGCGCTCGATAATAGGCGAGGAGTATCACTGGCACGTGCAATGAATGGCTTTTATAGGCACGGCACGAAGGTAAGTTTGATAACCCCGGGGCTATACTCAGGTCAAAATTTTTGATGACTCGCCGTATGATATGATAGACTAGAAGCCATCAAGTCAACAAACGTCTGTATTCAGCTGTCGAGATGACAGAAAAGGTACAAAAGACAAACACGATGCTGACAAGCTATGAAAACCCCACTCAAGTAACTGGCCTACCTAGACTGGCTACTCAATGATGCGAGTGACATTGGCTCTCAAACAAGGCTCAGGACATCCACTACAGCCGTCAGCGGGTAGGAGGTGTTAGCGTTTTTCGGATCACGCGGGCAATGTTCCCTGTTACACTTCTTCCCCTTCGAACATTTGAAATCGTTGGGACATTTGTGCGCGAGGGCTCCAGGAACATCGTCTTATTGCGCGGTGACGTTGAGCCTCAGTCAGAGAACACGTTCTCATCTTCCATGTATCGAACAAGCTAACCGGATGCGATGGAACAAACGATCCAGAAGACCAGCAAGGTTTTTTTTGCCAGCATCGCCTCTGATCTTGCACAATGTCAATATCACACTGTCTTCTCGAATATGTGAGGAGGACTGACATGTATCGCTCATCGTCTGAGGGAATGAATTTCCATGTCTCACTGGCAATAGTCCCAAGACCTTCCAGGTAAAGCTCATCGTCCTCCCTTTCGATGACTGATCGCCCGTCAATCCAGATGGTATATTCGTCAGCTCCAGCGACGTTGTCCTGTGTAAACCGCGATGCCAAGCAAGCGTCGGCATGAACATATCTGGATGGGTACAACGGAGGAACATTACGATTGGCGGAGGATCGACCTTCCCGGGAGGATTGCCAATCGTGTCTGGGTTAACATCGAGAGGCCCGATGTGATATCTTTCAGTTGCTGTCGCGATACTGATGGCATAGTTTCCAGACGGAATAACTTGAGGCATTTTCAGTAAGGTGATTGTGATTTTAGACTGGAATGATGGAGAGGAAGGATCCCTGGAGGGAAGGGAAGGAATGGGCGTACGTGCCGTTCTCTATACGAGGATGACCAGACTTCGTTATCTAGCCCCATCACTTGCAGGCTATTTCTGCCGACCGCGATCTTTCACCCAAGCGCCCAGATCCCATATACCCGCTTCTTACCCCCCATCGCCCAGTTTTCATTCGCTGATAAGTACTGGAATCAAAGTCGCGACTCGGGCTGTGGCACGAACCATGATCAAAATGGCCGTTGGAATCAGTCAGGGGCCGTTCTTGAGTCGGCTCAGTGGATGCTAACGCAGGCTTTCAAGTGAACAAGCCGTCCATATTACAGAATGACCACCCTCGCTCTAGCTCTGGTCCAGCTGGACGGAAGGACTTTCTACCATTGTTTCAACCCCTCAGAGGACTTTGCAGGACACTCTTCGTGGGTGTCATATAGTATGAGGAACTTGGAGCGTCCGTGATGAAATTCATATTGAACTGTGGCAACATGTGTACGATCCTATTCGGACATGTAAATTTTTGTAAGTCAAGGCATTGAAAGGCCACACAAATTCTTACTGCTCTCGGTGCTTTGCTGCACAGAGTTCTGTGACTCGCATGATCCCTGACTCCCTGGGATTTCCTCTCGTGCCTCGTCCGTATCAGCCCACTAGTAACGCAACACAGGCGACGGATGATGAGAATCCCCGATGCCTCTAGTATTTGTTCCAACACTGTCTCCATCTCTCGTTATTGCTGACCGCCTCTGGCCGCCCCCATTTTGAACGGCAAGGCGACACCTCCAACCCGTATTTACGTCTCTCCTCGCAAAATCTTCTATCCGGGTTCGCTCCCTGATCCTTGCAAAATCCCGTCTGTATGAAAATGGTCTTACTCATCTATCCGTTCTCAAATGACTCGCGAAAATTCGTCCGAGTCTTCAACAGTCTCTCGTCGGATCGCTTACTCGGGGGTCTCGAGCAGCTCTATTCCAGGTGAATCTGGACAAAGATGAGACGGTATATTTCGAGGGATTGCAAGTCGGGAAAAGAAATCGTAGCTGATGTAGCCAATAGTCAAAATGTAAACAGCTGCGACAGGACGACATGTGAGGACAGCGGCTATATATTTATGGTCATTACTACCACCAGTTTTCCTTTTTTCTGATGATACTGACCGGGCTCAGAGCACCTTTAGCGCACTGAAGTTTGAAGTCGCCTTTGAACCAACAAAATGCACCCGATCATAGGGGACGTGTAGACCATCGCTTTCACTCACTCTACCTACTCCGTGACAGAATACAAAGCCTGGTTCGGTAGGTTCACCTTTTCACTGACACCATCTGAAGTTGGTTCGCCTTCGACCACAGGTGTTTCATCTGGCTTCGGCTGCCTCTTGACCAGGTATCTCTCGAAACAAGGGGATAGAGTTGTCGCCATTCTCCACCAGCCCGAGGTGCTGTCTGAGTTCGTTGGCCAGTACTCTTCCTGTCTCATCGTTGTCCATTGGACGTCACTCAGCATGCCGAAATCTCCGCAGCGTTTGCCAAAGCTCAGTAAGCATTTGGCCGATATGTTGATTTCGTCTTCAACAACGCAGGGAAGAAGGTAACCTCTTCGAAGTCAGAGTCGATCCGCAGAGCTTTTTGCGACAAATAGCAATGTAGCCCTTCCTGTGCACACAGGTCGACGGCGACCCCCAGAAAGCCTACATTACGTCTGAGAAAGCATCCAGGAGTTGGAGGATCCTCCGATCCGGCTTCCTCTCATAGATTTGTGCTGGGCATGGCCAACGGCAAGGGAAGCAGTTTGCTGGAGACCGCGGAAAAACGTAAGGATTGGTCCAACCTTGGCAGGATTGGATAAGCCTCAAAGCGGAATTTACAAAGTGTACTACTCCCATGTGACACGTGAAAGTGAGGTCGCGACCGTCATGCTCTGATACTTGTATCACCATTTTCCCTGTTTCGGTGGCGAACCAAGTATCAAAGGCCGTGTCACCGAGGTGGTCAAGTGGTTGGGTAGCGTGGAGAAGGTCCGTCTCTGGGAATCCTTTAGGTAGGGGTTGGTAAATTTGGAGGTTCCAGGCGTGGCCTGGATGGTGGTGGACGCCACTAGCCTACCCTAGGTTCTGTTCGCTTTTGCGATGGCGAGAAATGCTTGTGGGTGGTCCTACAAGTGTCTTGCATGACGCATGGGCTATAGTGACCCTCTGTGGCTCCACGTGGGGCGTAGATTGACTGTAAGATGCCAGAGTCAACGGAAAGTTCGTCCTCGTCTACCTCGTCTCCAGCATCTATCCTGCCTTCGAGGGGGGGTTGGGGGGGGTCGGCGTGTTTGGGTTTCGCCTTGTGGGGGGTGACAGGGGGTCCGGGGAAACGGGGCAGATTCTTTTGTGGGTGGCACCACAAAAATCTCAAGATCTTCTCTACAGCAAGTGAGAACCCGGACAGCCCGCATCGATGATTGCAGACAAATTGCAGGCGACTCGTGCGTAAGGGTTTGCCTTCCGCACTGAAGCCTGCAGTCGTCGCAATCTCACTGGACTCTTGATTCGAGAAGCTATAAATCAAAAACTCTTATCGATGCACTCTTCCGGCCATGCGGCTTCTCACCAGAAGCTTCCTTCATTGCATTGTGACAATGGTACCCCCGGGGGCCCCCTTTCTAGCCCTTAAGATGGTGGGGCGTTGAACCAAACAGCCCATTTGCGCCCACCTCTTTCCCGTCGTACCTGCTGTGGGATGGTACGTGGACAGCACAAAACGACTGTACTCGATCTGCAGGCTTTCTCCGCGAGCACTCTTGCCAACAGCGAGGGCCTTAGTGCTGCCTTGACGATACTCGAGTCCTGTTTAGCAGGACCAGGCAGACGTAGGCTGGGCCTGGTAGTTCAGGACTTGTGTTCTGTCCCCAATCTCTTCGAGTTCATCCTCTCTGGCGAGTTCATTGTGCTCATCTCGTTGCTAGCATCTGACTCTCATCTAGCCTTGCCAAATGCGGAAGGGCTGGTGCACGGAATCTTGGACACCTACCCAACTGATCCCGCGCTCGTCGAGACTTCATTTGCAAGTATTCTCCTTAGAAGGCTTTCATCTGTCATATTTGCTTTGCCTTCTGGGCTTTTCCCCTCTGACACCATCCGTCATATTGGGCGATATAAAGTTTATGTAGAGGACGCGTTACCGGTCCTTGCGCTGTTATGCTCTGGTGATTTTTCGGCCTGTAACACTACTAGTGCAACTCCCGCAAGTGCTTTTGAGAATCCGGAGTACAACGACGACGAGTACTTGGGGTCCTTTGTGCGGGACAGGAAGCAGAAGGAATCCAGGCGTGGGACTAGGGGCAAAGCTCCTACCATTGACCCGAAGCCTTTTCGTAGGCTAGAAGTCAAGGTTCCTTCAAACGACGGAGAAGCTTCACAAATGGCTCGCGACATCACCGACAATCTCAAGATGATCTTGGAAGTGCGTCACGGCCTTGCTTTCCGAGCGTGCGGCTTGACACATGCGTAGTTCTACCTTGAACTCCTCCTGGAGCCATCTCTCGCACAGAAATTGCAGAATGCATATGTCTCCACTGGTGATGAGGTGGCCATTCATCTTTCTGCCTCGCAGGAAACAAAGGTCGTCGAAGCTCCATACCCAAAGGTTCAACCTGTGAAAGACTTGCTATATAGTGAGAATGCGAGTGACTTTGGGGAATGGCGTATCATCATTGGCACTCGTGTAACAAAGCAACTACGCAAGCTAGCAATTGCCGACAGAAAGAAATGTGTTATTGTCGTGAAAAAGATCAAGTATGTTACATGCTTGTTATTGTTGGGCGAACTGATCGTAATGTTATGATAGGCAACTTTCAAAGGGACACTTTTCTGATGAAAACCAGAAAAGGCTCAATGACTCTTCTGGAATCCCGATCTTCGAAGCCAGAACACAGTGTGACCTTCGGCTCGTCGTAGGTTTTTCTCTTGTGACGAAAGTGTATAGCTATTTATGTTATTCTCGGACAGTACCAAATCGATGTTGTCCCTGACCATGACGGGGAGGTAGGTTTGATCTATGCATCTCATGACCTTGGTTTGAGAGCTGTCTTCGTAGGTGGAACGGCAAGGTATCAGACTGCCAAAATGTCGTCGTCTTTCAAATATAGACTGATTGTTCCAGTTATCAAAATATACGGTATACGTACCCACACCCAACTGGGTCGCATTTGGGATGCAATTGGACGACATCTCGCCGGAAAAGGGAAGGAATATCATCGGCGGTCAGCTCCCGTTTCGTCGTTACACGAAGGCTTGCTCACTTCCTTGACGTTTGCAACAGTTGCATGTTCCGAAATCCTCCTGTGCGTGCCGGCAGTGACGCTTATCTCCCGGCATGCTTCCCGCTCGAGTGTCTCCAAAATGACACCAAACTGGCACCGCTTGTCTTCTCCGATGAAGATATGGAAAACGTGTGTCTGCACAATTTTATATCTCGATCATTGTTCACACTTCTACCCAGTTACACTCCCTCCTTGTGTACGCAAATTCATCTTTTTGGTACTAGCCAGAGACTGAGGTTTCAACAGCCTTGATAAATATGTTACCTTCTCTCAAGTACGTTACTGCCAACTGACTTGTGCGGAGTACTGAACATCTTTTGTAGGTATTTTTGCACAGTACGTATTTTTTTTCATGTAACGACCATATGTTCTATATGTTATAATAGGTTTGATTATAAACCAAGATGTGCAGCATGTCTTTGAACTTACGTGGGTAACATTTGCATTGTGCAGTAGTAGGTGTTGACCGCCCGCGCACAGCCCGCAAGAACGCAGGATCGTGGAATGCACGACTTCATGCTATGTTCTGGGGAGGAGTGGTACCGGGTAAGATGGATCGGACGCTTGCGTGAATGGGCGTGGCTCAGTAATCACTTAGTAAAACGACGACGATGCTCTTCAAGATGCTTGGAATTCAGCGAGCTTGGGAAATGCAAGCATCTGTGATGCCCAAGCCACGTCAGATCTTTGTAACGAAATCTAGTGTCTTGGCAGAGAAAGTCGAGGAGGATTTCACGAAGCTACTGGAATCTTTGGAATTAGCTGGATATTCTCTTGAAGAACTTAGGAGGATGCAGGCTCGGAGCATGGAATCTGGGTTGGCGGGTGCCGACGGCGAAGATCGAGTTGATATTCCACAGAAGTTCAGTGCGCTGGAAGAGAACCACTTTCCTCTCTTTGTGACCTTTGACAAGGTAATCCTTCATATTCAGCGGTGATTCCAATCGCTCACTTCCTTGGTTCTAGCTTGCGAGGATGATTGCCGCGGATGTTTTAAGCGGCGCTGACCACGAAGTACAACATGTCACAAAATTCTTCGGTGACGTCGACGAAAACGAAGGCTTAGGCCAAGATTCATTCGTGACATACGATGTCTTCGCTCAAACCTATTGGCCCCACTTCTCGCAGCAGTTGACAAAAGGCCTTGGTATGTACATACATGTATCATGACGAGTCCAGCTTAACTGGTTGGTCGTGTCATAGAACCTTGGCTCGTCTTCTCAGAGCTTGTGGGTACGTAGTCTCGTTTTTATGGTGGGTATAGAGTTACTCGACTCTGGTAGGTATCATCAAGGGTTCCGAGAAATCACTATTGTTTTCGGATGGATTCCTTGATGAGGAGACATACTGTGGTCTTCCAGCCCGTTCCAACCCCACATTTGCAAACCAAAGGCGAACACTCTATGCGATCTTCAAGGCGTATTGCAAGCTCAAAAAGGACCGCTGTCACCATGATGCTGCCGACCGGACACACGCAATACTGAGAATACTCCTGAGAGGGACCCCACTCAAGGGCCAGAAGGTGGACTTCCTGTATGTCTCAGTGCTCATTCGACGAAAAGATCACTCTTGCTGAATGGTATGTGATTCAGCTATGTTGACGAAGCGCAAGATAATCTGCTCATCGATGCATTGTGTATGTACCTCGCTCTGCTTGCTGTGCCTCAGCCTGACATTTGGTTTAGTGTTGAGGCTGATCTGCCAGAACCCTGAAGGACTTTTCTGGGGTGGCGACACTGCGCAGACGATTTCAGCAGGAAGCTCCTTCAGGTTCAATGATTTGAAGGCCTTTCTGTACCGTATCGAAGTAAGGCCCTATTTATGTCTAGTGCGGCAGAAATTCATTTTGTGATTATTATCTTGCAGCAAGACCAAAGTACACATCTGATACAAGATCGCTCAGTCTCCGATCCTATGACATTCCAACTCGTTACTAACTATCGTTCCCATGGTGGAATCGTCAACTGTGCCCAGAGTGTCATTGAACGTATCATGCGTTTTTGGCCTGATGCAATTGATTGTCTCCAACCAGAGCATGGCATCATCGATGGCTTGAAGCCATTGTTTTTCCGTGATTGGGGTCAAGAAACTGTTCGATATGAACGGTTTCTGTTTGGCGAATCGTGTGTTAATGTTGTCCCTTGTCTTGTTCATCTTTGACGTTTTTCGTAAAGAGGGAGTCGTATCAAATATGGAGCTCGGCAGTGTAAGTGTAGTACTTTGTGGGCTGGCTACCTCGGTCACATGGTTTTCTCAAGGTATCCTCGTTCGAGATCACAAGGCGGCTGACAAATTGCAAAAGGAAGTCGGGGAGGTTGGCCTGATCATGTAAGACAACGAAGCCAATGGTTCTTCGGGGCGTTAATGCATCATACCCCATTCTAGGACAATCTATGACAGCAAAGGTCTTGAATTCGACGACGTGAGTCTCGAGCCGTATTCCAGCTCCTTGCAGAATTGATTCTTGGATACAGGTTCTATTGTATAACTTCTTCGAGGATTCTGCCACCGACATCTCACGTTGGCGTGTACTGCTGAACTATGCAGAAGGTGAAGTCAATGGCCGGGGTTTGGCTGAAGTGTACGCACCGTCTTTTGCGAGAGACAAAAGCCGTTTTGCTGGGGTATGCAGCGAGGTGCGTGAAATTCGGGACATTCCTCATACTCTTCTGACATTCATTACAGTTGAAATTGCTATATGTGGCCATCACGCGAGCGAAGAAGAAGTTGTGGATCTTCGACAAATCTGACAACAGCGAGCCTATGCGGGTGAGGGATAGTTCATTACTCGCCGCATAAATACCATTCACACGGCGACAGATGATTTGGACCTCACGCAGTCAGGTTCAAAACTGTACACTCCGGATGGATGTTCCACACCTTGCCGTACCTTCAGCCCCGGCGGAATGGGGATCAGTTGGCGTCGATCTGTTCAAGCATCAGAGGTACCCCCAGGCAAAGCACTGTTTCGTCCGAGCCTCGCTACCGCGTATGGTGGCGATATGTGAGGCATTCCCCCTTCGAGAAGTGGCTTGCGCAAAAGTCAATGTCGCACCAAAAAAGGCACAAAAAGAGGCTTTCCTCGCTGCTGCAGATGCTTTCATGGCGAGCGGGAACGATGCATTGGCGGGCAAGGATAAATTGGGCAAGGATAAATTCCAGTATTATCGGAACGCTGCCGATTGTCATATGCGTGCCGGGGACAACCGGAAAGCTGCTATTGTATATCTTTCTGCTCAAGAGTACGACCTGGCTGCGCGGCATTTTAGGAAAGCCGGGCTTTTCGACGAGACACTCGAAATCCTCCATAAGCATTCTCAGAAGATTCCTTCAAAGTCCTCAGAAGAATTGTACACTGTATGCCGGTTGTTCTATTGCAGAAAGCCTGATGGCAAGAGGTGCATGCTTCGTGTTCTCTATATATGGCACCGCTTGGCTAACACATCTGAACTAGACCACCCTTTCCGCTATTCTCATCCTTTGAAGAAGAACTAGAATTCTACGAGGACTACGACCTCGACTTTGCTCGGGCCACATTGCTAGAGTCTCGCGGAAGATTTTTGGAAGCGGCTCAGCTTCACCTGTCGAAGAACCGGCCACTCGCTGCAATTAAAGACTTCTTGAAGGAAAAGGAGTCACGCAACGCAATCCACCAGGCCACCAAAATTCTTCTGGACAACTTGTGGCGTCGGTGTTCATTTGCCATCCCGTCGAATGAAGTAGCAGCCGATCGAGACATCAGTGAACTTTTGAAATTGGCCAGCGAGTTGCCTCTATATTTCCTGGATCCATTGGACCGCGGCGAAGTATGCCTCTTTTAAGAAGACATCTGAGATCACGTTTCTCACTCATGAATCACCCATAGATACTCATGTTTCGCGCCATCGCACGGGCGGACCTGGCCAGCCTCGAAAAGCTGTCTCACGTGTTTATTAAGACAAACCGAAATGCGGCAGCACTGCTCACACTCGATCATCTCTTCGGTTGTTTGACGGAACCCAAATCTCACCAACTTCAAGAGATGTCACGCTTTTCTGAACAATTCCGGCAATACGGTCGCCTCCTCTACCTGGTTATCTCTCATCCTGATCCACTCAGCATCGATTCGATGAAGCGATTGTTCTGTATTAGACAGATATCAAACACCGAGTATAGTCTAGAGCCTCGCACATTCCTTCACAGTTCGGCCACTCGCGGTCGCTATGTACCTACGTACCTTCAACCTTCCGTCACAACCCTCTCCAAGAGACAAGTGGTCACAACCCTCCGCAAGTGCTTGATCGAGCACTTATGCAAACGGGTCACCAAGGAGAACGGCCTGTTCTACATTGCAGTGGCTTTCTCACCGTGCCTGACCCACATCATTACCCAACATGAGCGAGGCAAGGAACCACAAGGCCTCCAGTTGGTCATGAATGGGCCTGCGCTGATACGTGCACACAAGCCCACTAAGGAGGAGACGCTGGCGGCAGAGACAATTCAAGCCGCGTACCGCACTTACCGCAAACGTCGCGATGCCCAGGCTCACACTGTTGGAAACGAACTGAAAGCGCAACGGAATGCGGTCTTCATTACATGCCTGAAAAACGCGTATGCTTTCGGATGGCGGAGGACACCATATCGCACTCTGTATCTCTGGGCATTGCCCCACCTTGTCGTGTGCCTTGACCAGGTTATCAATATCGCTCACAAATTCAAAAGCGAGACAAAGGGTTTGATTCTCAAAGAGAGTCACGAACATCTTGAAGAACTGAGGAAGCAGATAAGTATGATAAAGTGAGTCAAAGAGTTTGGCAGGAAGACGGTTTCTATTCAACCACGAATTTCTTTTAGTGCACTGCTCAAGGAGGGCCACAATTTCCGCAGAATGGTCGATCCAAACGCAGTCATGCACAAAGCAAAGGACAAAGCTGCGATGAAAAAGGCCGTTTTGGATGTCAAGGACCTCATTCATCGACTTCCTGTCCAGGCCCCGGAGATCCAAGAGGGTCTTCTTGTTGCTCACAGGCTCGTGATGGTCGAGGAGCATCGGGTTCCGAAACCAGAGAAGCCAACGCTGAATACAGAAGATCTGTGAAAGAAAGTATTGGGTACTGCTGTCCAAGATCTTGTTGCTATGCCTGACTGTAGTATGTTACTCTGTACTTCATAAATGAGCTAAGCCGATGGTTGCATAACTCAACTATCCCGGCACACTACTAGTGCCACAAGTTTTCGTTTGACTCGACCAAAGGCGTTTTTTTTGTTAGCCTGCCGGCTTGGTTGATCGTCCTTATAATGAACCGGCTTTCACGACCAATAGCCGTAGTTTTTTGACCGGCTAAGGTGGTGTTGCAAGATAGGCTTTGGCAAAGCCTCTACGACCGTGTCATGGCGAACTTTGAAACATACGGACCGCTCGGACCGCTCTTCTTAGAAGCAGCGACATCTGTACTAGAGGCTGGCACGCAAACTCAAGTGTCGGGTGCAGGTCCAATGCATCACTCACGCAGCTGTGATATCGATCTCGCCTCGCCCTTCCTGCGGTTACGTACATTTCCGAGACCTATATATGATTACAGAACCATGTCCGTCGGTCCGTGCCCATCCACATCATCGTCGGACACGTCCAGCTCTCCTACCAGCGTCCGTAATCCTTCTAGAAAATCATACTTTTGTTCCGCCTTTTTGCGTTCATACAACCAGGGACAATCGATGTTCATGCACGCGTTCGGCTCGGTCGATGCGGTAGACGTGCAAGACGCGCATACACGCTGCGTGTCGAGCACCCTTTGTTCGCCTTTTCGCAAACGAAGCAAGAGATTCGGTATTGTCACTTGAGGATTGGCGTGACAAGCTTCACAAATGCCTAAGAGGTAGACATTGACGATTCAGTACCTCAATGTGATCGATGTGAGACTCCTAACCGTCTAAAGCCGTACGGCCACACGTCAGACAGCGGGCACTTTGAAAATGCTCGTCGATCTTGAACCTGTTGGTACGAGTATGTGCACGCTCACGCTTTCTTGGCGAGAGCGCAAGCGTGTCCCGTTCGTCGACGGTGATCGTTTTCGGCATTTCGTCGTACCACCCCCGGACGTCCGCACCCACGAGATTGAAGATGCGCTCTAATGGGGGTATCAGAACCCTCGAGATGTAATAGGTCGCGTCGATGCGCAGTTGCCTAGATCGTTTTTATATCAGTCTCGATCGCGCTTTCGAGGCATCTGGACTCGCCGGTTCGCCAGAAACTCTTCTGGCGTGATGGCTCTCTCCACGAGCCGTGTGTGTGGCTCACCGCGCACGATGACATACGGTACACGGTCTCCATACTGAGGCTCGTCGTTCTCGTCCTGTAGAATCCTTCGCGCGGCCACCGCGACACCAGGTGGGGGTGGCCCCTTGTCACTGACAAGAACATCGGCTCTGGCCTTTCGCACGATGCGAAACAATTCCACAGCGATCTTTCTCACCTATACGTCCCCATCTTCACCTCTTTTGCAAATATGAAATCCTGCAGGGAAATTCTGTTGCGCAAAATTTTCGACCACGTTTTATAGCAGTAGCTCTTGACCTCGCTCAGGTCTTGCGTGCGGAACAGAACCCTGCAACATTTTCTGTCGTGAGCCTCGGAAAGAGTCTCGACGGACGTTACAGACTTTAAACACTTCTCAGTCATTTTCGCCTGAGCCGGTACACCGTCACGTCGGATGGTTTCGATGCCTTTGGCATCAAACGTAGGTTCGGTTTCGTCGGGGGTTTCATATTTGAATCCAACGTATCTCTTCTTCGCCATGAGCACGCATGGCAGGTACACCTTTCCCAACATCATAAGTTATCGACTGAGCGACGTGTGCAGATCCCCGAGTCGCATGCTCACCTTTTCAAACTTGAGCTTGACAGGTGGCGGGTTCATGGCCGTGATCGTATCCGCGATCTCGTATCCGATCTTGAACGCCTGTTCCTTGGTTTTACCCTTGAGATAGATGAACACCGAATCCGTATCCCCATACACGACCCTCGCGCCCCATTTCTCCGTGGTGTCGATGACAGCGATGGCCTGGGTTGCCAAGAGATGATGTGAGTAGAAGCAATTTCGACGCTCGAGGCGTTTCCACCGAACACGCACCTTTTCGAGCGTCTCTCGACCGCTTTGTACGATACTGTCTGCAATCTCCACTGCGGGCATCCGTCCCGAATATGTCGCGCTCGTATAGCCATACGTGACGTTGGCGATATACTTGAGTCCGAGCTGCCGTGCGTCCAGTATTCGACTCAATGCCTATATTACCGTATGAATGGTATGACTAACGAAAAAAAACCGAGAGAGAAAAACTGAGAGACACAGATACAGGGAATCGATCTGAAAAAGAATCTGCACGCGTACTTTGTCATCCTTGACGCTCTTCATGGCCTGTTTCACCATTACGCGCGTATCCAACAGCTCGGTCAACATCCGGCCTAGAAGTCCCTGTCGCACTATAGGCTTGACATACATGATGCCGTTCGGTGCGACTTGGGATGCGGAGGGGTGAGTACAACGTTTTCATGAACGTGTTGAGTGAACCGACGGACTCGTAATGTGATCTTGCAGCTTTTCCAACAGCCCAGGAGGGAGATCGAGATCCGCCACACCCAGCTTGTTTCGGCCTTGAAACTCGGCCACGCGACCCAAACACGTCGAGTAACAGTAATTGTACGCGATCATGATCGATGGATACAGAGATTGAAAGTCCAAAACGAGGAGAGGCCCATTATAGAACGCGGAAAGAGGTTCCATGATGAGAGGCATACATTCTGCGGCGTTTTGTTTGCCGACCTGAGATTTCCGACCAGTTAATCTTTCTGGGCTGGACGAATCCCAATTGGCGAGATGCACGACGTACGTCATGTTTACTTGGAGAGAGAAGAACAAAGCTCTCCGGCTTCGCAATGCGAAACATGAAAGACTCCACTTTGAACTGGGAACCACGGCTGATGACAGAGTAGAAATCGACACCGAAAACACGGGCGAATTCGCTGTCATCGAACGTGTCAGTAATCCGATCGATCTGGAGAATCGCCGTCATCTGCGACGACCGCTTACGCAGTTTTCGTGGTCGTCTCCGCTTCCTCGAGAATGTCGAGTGTCATCGCAGTGCGGTCGCGAACATGTTGCAGGACCCGGGCAGTATGGACAGGACTCTCGCTATTGTACCACGTCGTCAAGGCCGACGGCGTATAGCGGGGAACTCTGTGCGCGATCGAACGTCAGTCACGACGCGTTTAGCACGTTCAAACGCTAACCTTCTGCGTAACAGATGAAAAACCACGTTCTCGAACGAGTAACTGCCCAACGTCTGTTCGCTACGCATAATTCTCCAAACATTGAACACGTGCCGGCCTGTGACCTTGAAGGTGGTGGTCGTTCTGACACCCCATTGATCAGTTCCACTCCGCGTCAAGGTAGTCGGTGCACGCGCAATCGATTCGGCAACGTCGAGACCTGCTCGCGTCAGTACAGCAATTTGAGGTGGTGAACATCCTACCGTACTGATATCCACGGGAACTGAGGTATCCCCAGGACGCGGCTTGTACTTCCCAACCCGCGAGGATATCCGGGTCAAGGTCAACTACGATATCGATGATTCGATTAATAAGCTCAAGTTCATCCGAGAGCACTTCAAGGGAATAGCCACGTAAACGACGAGGGTCCAGTTGTGGATTTCGAACCACGAGAATGCCCTGGTGGAGTAGCCCAGAATGCAGGTCATCGTTTCCTAGTGCGTAGAAGAGAGCAACAATTTCATCCTGATTCGTATCAGGCATGCGATCTCCTCGGGAAGGTGCTATGCAAGAGTTTCAAGAATGGTCGAAAATGATTTGTGGGAGACGGCGCACCAAAGACTTCCATCGAGAACAAGGTCATGTGTTGACCTTCGCGTGTATTTAACTCGGAACGTTTCGCCGGCAAGGAATCCCATCCAGAGGCGTTTGCTGGTGTCCGCCCTGCCATCTGGTCAAGCAGGTGATCTTAATTACCGCACCGCGACGGAAAGATGAATTACCTGCGAATTGTCCGCCGTAGGTTTACTTGGCTTGAATGGATTTTCCTCCAACCACTTCTTGACCTGTCGGACACTTGGGGGGGTGCTGGCATACTCCCATCCGTTACATGGTGCAGAAAGCCGCGCGGCTCTGGATGGAGAAGAAATGTGGTTTTCGCTCGCTTGCCACTCCTCAAGGTTTTCAAGTCCTCTACTGCATTTGAGACGGTAGACAAGGCCAGCATACTCTCTTGGGCCATCAGGGACGTCAGCTTTCTTGGAATAGAATGGATCGCGATATATCCGCCTTGGCAGCCCAAATTGTTCGAGTGTGCCCAGCAGCTCCGATGCAGAGGGTGGTGGAAGGGCGTATACAAAGACCCGACCCTTTGGCGGTAGTGATGAGGACTGAGTTTCGGGCCGAGAGCTATATGACGCCCTGGGCAGGGAAAACGGCGCCGACAAGGAGCCAAGTTGTGATGTAATCCCGGCTGGTTCTGGTTCAAAGGTGCTGGATGTTTCGTGAACGAACGACCGCTTGAGATAGAACAAGGCCTACGGTAGACAATCCGGCTCTTCATCGTGAGTCGGACCTGCAGGATTTTTGGCATTGTCAGTGAGTAGTGTGTCTGGGCTTCGTGGAAAAACAAGTCATTAGTGCGCCACAGATTTGACTGTCTCTCACTGACCTGCATCTGCGAACGGGAGTGGAAACAACCTTGCTTCCAGGCACGTTATCTAACTGCTGCCGAGGAACTACGGTCCTGCGCAACGTGTCACGATCACGGCTGATCGCAAAGCAGGACTCCTACCTCGGCGTCGCAAAGACATCATGGGCAGACGTTTGTTGTCTTCGTAGCCTAGTCAGATAATTAAAATCGGAACAGATGGCATATGGTTCCGTCTCACTTGGCGGGCGTCGCTGGATCGTTGGTATCCACAGAGTGACTGCGCAATCGTTTCTGTCTGCAGCATCAAGTGAATAAACATTTCATGAATAAAGACTCGCGGTACCTTGCTTGTATTAGCTGATTCCAAGCAATCGTGAAGGGATTCTTGACGACAGGTAGTTCTTCCTTCGCTTGGAATGGGTTGACTGTGCTGTGATCGCATTGGCATGATAGAAAAGGTACGTCAAGTTGACAGACCCACCTCGCCCTCGTGCTTACATCTCCGTGGTTCTCGTCCCCTTGGAAATCGGGTGCCAGCTTCTCCCCTGGCTGACGCATGCCATCCTCCTCGAGAACCTCTTCCGTTTCACCGTCCTTCCCTTCGTCAACCAGTTTTGGCCACTCCTGTTCTGCCATCTGATCGATATCCTGGCTGGACAAGATTTCCTCGTCTACATCCATACCAATGTTCTTTGGAGCACCACTTCCAGTCCACGACCCACCTTGGCTGGCGTGTGCAAAAGGATTCTCCGTATCCTCGGCTTCGGCGAGTAGTGGGATGACATTCAAGTCCTTCGACACAGGCCGTCGAGGCTTCCAAGTCCGCCACTCTGGTTCCCAGAGCGCCTCCACACTCTCAAACGTCGTCATGACCCACTTTTCCCAGCGTGCCTCACTCTCTACCATGACCTGATTGTCTTCCTTTTCTTTCTGGATCTTAGCCCGGAGTTCTTCCCACCATCGTGCCTCAGCGACCCAATCCCCCCCTTTCCCTCTTGACGACTTGCTCAAGTCGACCGGCATCACCGGGGTTGGAGGCAAGCCTCTGGCGACTCGACGGTGGCGCTCGTCTTCCCAAAGTTCACGGACACTCAAGACGACAGGGTCAGATGGCATAGGTGGTGCCGGGATGGTCAGTTTGTGATGCACGCTACGTGCCGAAAGTCGGTGTCGGTTGAGTATCTGATGCGCAGCCACATCCACTTCAAGTGGCATTCGTGACTGTCGAAAGTGGGGAGATATATTGTACGCGCTGGGTGCGCCTAGGTCCGGGTCGTCCTCGTCGACGCCACGCTTCCAGACTTGGCCGAGGTTGATCCAACCACAGCCATATAAACCAAAGTCGCACATGAATTGGAGGTGATAGCTCAGGTGACTCTCGTAGACACGAAATTTGGTATGCATGATCGTGCCAGATTGCAATATGGTCACAGCTCGGTTGACAAAGGCGGGATCCGCGATGAGAATCTTGAGGAATGGCGTGTAGGAGGAGTGAAATCCATAAAAGTGAACGCCTTTGACGAGGATGATGGCACGTATGAACTGGGAGGTGGGGGAGGCGGGGTTACGTTTGATCGAGAGTGCAATAGCGTGATTGAGAGATAGGGATAGCCGGGCAATGTACTGGTTGACTGGCAAGCAGGTGAAGTAGCTGTTGCAGACGAACGAATAGGCTTACCGTGATCCGGGGTCATACTGCCAGGATATTCGACGAAGAAGTACGGATAGACTTGGTGGACATGGACACAGGCCTTCTCACCGGTAGAGGAAGTGCCATATATACGAACCACGGGTACGCGAGGGAGTGAAGTATTGTCGAGTGATCCGGAAGGTGCCAAAATGTGGTCTATTTGATTGATGCGGACACTCAACGAGACGTGTCCTTGATCGCCATCGTTCGTGCTCATCGTCGCACAAGACAAACTTCAGATGATTGCCATTTCGGTCAACGTCGCAAAATATCCAAACTTTGAATCGACTGGGATCTGATACTCATGACCCCAAGACATTCGCCGAACACACAGATGATGGACAGATTTTCTTTGGCCATGGAATTACCGACCGACCGTAAGACGAACAAGTATCCTCCGGGCGGACCGCTCCTCCGGTAGTGACTGGGTTTGAAAAATCGGCAAATGCGACGCTTCCTTCCGAGAGGCAACACCGTCGCCTCACAGTAAGTACGAGCACTACATGAGCCAGGTATCCCAGATGTCTGATCAAAACGTCTTTTCCGCAGGCTTTCGGCTGACATTTTTTGCATAATATCTGACGGCTCACCGCTGAGCGCTCACCGCGAAGTGCTATTTTGCACATCACTCCACTCGTACAGGAATGTCTGGACCACCGCGTGCGTCAAACATTTTGCCTTCGTCTACACCTCCCCCAGATGCCTCTCCTTGGACACCATCAGAAGAAGGGAACAAGTGGGAGTACAAGGACTGCATTTCATGTAGAGTCGTCGGGACGGGTGCACTCGGTTTGACAGGCTTGTTTGCGTTGGGCATGGCTCGTCCACGAGCGCCAGGAAGCGTTTTTGGGAAGATGATGATGGCTGGAATCGGGGTTGGTGAGTCGAACTACCTTGTGGTCTCATTCCATTCTGTCCTCGTCAATCCCATGTGTTTCGAGCCGTGTAAAGCCGAAAAAAAATACGCATACTGATACACACGCACCCTTTTCTCCCAGGATTTCTAGCAGGTAGTGTGGTGAGATGGAACATGACCCCCACAGAAATGCTAGGGACGTTTACCGACCAGTTCCGTGGTGCTCCACGGCCACCGGGATCATAATTCAGTTTGCAGCATCTTGTGTAGTTTCTTATGTACTCTCGGTCTCGGATAATCTAGAACATGGTCACCGCTCGGGCTTGGATTTCGTATGTGAGTCTACAACGGCACAAAACCCCCAATCGAATTAAACTGAGTAACGCGATAGGTTATTTCCACCCTCCTCGTCCTTTTGGTTCCCTAGTGCGACTAAAGATACAAGGAATGTGTCCCGATGCACCTAGACATCTGTATGTGTTTCCTTGGTTCAAGAAATTGTCAGTCGAATAAGTGGTGGTCGCCTTTCCCGGTCGCACCCGGAATCAGGGGTTGTTTTCCCCTTTGCAATTGCTAACGTAAGCTCCGAAAGGGGCTCTATTGTCTCAGGAAGAAGCAACGCGACGATCACGAACCTGGACTTCAAGAATGTTTCATGATGATGATCCACTACAAAGTATTCATTCCCATCACCTCGAATATGCTCTCATACCAAAGCGAAGACGAACGGTGGACTTTTGTCCTGAGCCACTCGCAAGGTTACCATAGTGGGTAATTTTTGGCAAACATGCCCCGACGCAATCAAGTATTTTCACCACGTCCGCTAACCGAGTGGCTCAACCCCTACGCGAGTGGCACTTGGACCTCCCAACGCGATTGCTTTCTGAAAATAGCCTAACAGGGTAATTTCCTTGTGGCTATGAAAAGTTGCTCCGACGCAATCACTCTATCCATGGTCAAGGTGTGGACTTCCCCCAATCCTATAAATTGGCGCGTGGAGAGAATGGGTTGGTCCACCCCCAGCGTCTATCTCCCACTCAGCAGCCACGCGAGTTATCCCTTCCCCCTCGCACTTGTCCGTCAGTGGATCCTCCTGCACCCATCCTCCCTACACCCATCCTCCCAACCAACCCTTAACTGAAACACTCTAACGTCATGGCAAAACCTCGTGCATCTGTATGTCCTCAATTAGCATCGTGCGCGCGCGTCACTGATCTATCCTCTTCAGACTGCCATGAATTGCGGTATATGTAACAAGATCCTCGGCCGCAAAGCCGACCTCGCAAGACACATGAGACTCCATGCGACAAACAAGGAAGAGTTGTACGTGCACCATCCAAGGATATCCCCCGCAACGTGACGCTGACTGGTCTCAACAGAATGCATGCATGCCCCTACACTGAATGCACGTACAAAACTCTCCAACGTTCCAATCTCGCGACTCACCTGAATGTACAGTAAGTGTGCCACGGATGAAGTTATACACTCCTCGCTCACTCATCTAATAGCTCTCGTGAACGTCCCCACAAGTGTCCCGCAGGCGGGTGTGAGTTTGCATCCGCTGACCCTGGTTCCCTCACGAGGCACCGAAAGGAGATTCACGCCTACGAACCGAAAGCAAATTCTGCGAGTCATCATCCGTCTGCTCTTACTCGCAAGGCAACGCGTCAACGGCGCAGGATTTCCCCATATACCACCTCGTCGTCGGCCTCGCCTAGCAGCTCGGGGCGTTCACTGTCCCCACTCTCTTCACCTTCCAGCATGCACCACTCTCCCCATCCCCAGGTACCCCAAATGCTCGATCCGTGCCCTCCTTCATCTCTTTTGCCTGCTGACGGCCAGGGCAACATCAAGAACACCTTCGCGGCATACAGCACTGAGCTGATCACGAAACTCCCAAAGGTCAACGACGGCTCAGCCGTCGCGCCCAATTCTGAGCCAGAGAATTCTATTCCTCTCGCCCCGGGATTATCGAGCGTACCAGAGGCACCCACGGTGGAGCGCCAGCAATTGCCCATGCCCGAGCAGAGGGACCTTTACGTCGTTGATGTGCCTGCTCGCCCTATCCCTGAGACCATCCCGAACGGGGTCGGCGATGCAGCATTCGATGAATTCCTTGCCCAACTCAATGACTGGCAGGACACACACACTACCCCATCCGCTCCCATGCCAGTGGTTCAGCACACCTTCGACAATGCGCTTGCGCTGACACCTGCATCTCTCCCCATGTCTGCGGCTCAGTACGCCGTCAGCAATGTAGTAATGCCCATCCCCGTATCCCTCTCCCCGCCTGTGTTCCGGTACACGGCCGAAAGTGTACCGATGCCCACTCC
Source organism: Neoboletus magnificus (assembly GCA_003316145.1). Classification (NCBI taxonomy): domain Eukaryota; kingdom Fungi; phylum Basidiomycota; class Agaricomycetes; order Boletales; family Boletaceae; genus Neoboletus; species Neoboletus magnificus. The sequence goes on along the minus strand of QFEI01001402.1, from coordinate 9,404 downwards.
CGCACCCCTTCCCTCGTACGAGTACGCCGTTGGCAATGCACCTTACGGCTACCCTACTACAACAGTGTCGTACGACGCTCAATTCTCACAACCATATTCGTTCGCTGAACCGGATATGAGTATCTACCCTCAAAATGTCGACCAGAGCTATTTCTACCCCCCTTCCGCGGCGACAAGTCTCTTCCCCATGCAAGGGCTCTATCTTTGATGGCGCCTGCTCTCCTACGTCTTTTCTCTCGCATTTTTCTTCTCGGATTTGTTAACTTGGACGCATCTGTACCAATACTCCACGCATTACACTTTACCCCTGGGTCACGTTGATATCAGCATCACGCATAGCTATAAGTAGGTTATTTCATATCTATCCGAATCATAAATGTACGGTCTTGGATCTATCGGCTTAGTACCCCAGATTTTCGTGTATATCCCCTTTGTCATCTTACGATAGCAGCATTTGAACCAAACCAAAAATTGACTGGTCCTGCCATGGTTGTGGATTTGAAGTTGAGCGCTTGAGCTGGAGCGGTGGAACCGGAGACACAAGACAAAGTCATGCAGCAGACAAGGTCACGTGTAGGAGTTCATGACGCCGCCAAGTCGTGAGTGCCGCAGGAGGCTGTCCTGCACCAGTCACAGCAAGTCAAACCCAGTACTTGACCCGCAGTCCTTCATATTTCTTCGTTGCCACGTACACTCACGACTACCTGCAACTTTACATCTTACATCTTACATCCAACAGGTCTGCTAGAGCTTCGCGCATCATACAACCAAACGTCACAACCTACTGCGTCCGATCTAGAGGTCCCAGCGGCCCACATCGACGTCGCTACAGCATATTCGCTCTCGTTCTTGATGACACTCCAAGATGATTCATTCCAGCTCGGAAACAACGTCTAATTCGCCCACTGCGATCAGTCCCTTTTCAACCTATTCCCGCCTCAGTGAGGCCACCTCTGACGGTCAGCTTCGATCTATCTTAATTGCACATTTCGTTACTGACACTTCCTCTCTCTCTCTCTCTCTCTGGTATACTTGTGAATGCATACGACACGTTCCCGCGTTCCCACTGATCCGTCTTTCATATCCGCGGGATGACACGACACCGATCCTGAACTTATCGCCGCACCAACAGAAGCACCAGATCTCGGTGCCTTCAATTCCGTCTTCCGCGAACTCCAACAACTCCAGATCGGTCCTCCGCGAATCCTTCACACAGCCGTCCCACCGCCCGCGGACCACGACGAACACGAATACGAACTCGAGTCTGCGTCTCCACGCTCGGCACTCTTGTCGGCACTCCCCACGGACTCTGAAGCGAATGCGGGTTCGACGGTGTGGACGCAGGGTATCATCGCGTCGTACTTCGACCCGTCGGTGGCGAGTGTACAGACGAGGAGTGCGGTGGACGATCGGTCACGTGCCACAGATAGCGCGACGGACGAGGACGATGCACATGCACATCATCTGGGCCTGAGTTCGGGCGGGGATGGCGAGGACGTGTCTGGTGGGGATACATCTGATTCTGCGACAGAGGGCGAGGTGGATCCGCTCGCGTTCACTGTTGTGGGGTCCGTCGTGTCCGGTGCAGGGAGTGTTGGTCCAGATGACTCGGAACATCCCACGTTGGGCACGATCGACAGCGTGATCGAATTTTTGATGTCGGAGAGGGATAGGGTTCAGGCGGGTCGGTTGGCAGAGAAACGAATAGTGCAACATTATAGTTCGACGTCGGATGGGGGGGTGAGGCAGAGTCAGGATGCGGACATGAGGCGCGCGAGAAAGCGGCGGTGGAAGAAACCGATAAAGGCCATTCAGATCTTGAAGCGAGGGACGGACGCACCGGAGACGGTGTCTGAGACGACGGTGCATGCGGACGATGCGAGCGGCGACGCAGACCGAGATGATGTGGATGCGGATGCGCCAGAGGCCGAAGGCGATTCGTCCTCGTCGCTCGATCATGTGCACTATCACTACAAATCGACGCCGTCGACGCCTCCCCGGACGACTCGCGTCCTTCTCAAACGTGACGTGTTGAAACACAGCAAGTCGACACCAACGCTCAAGGTCAAGACGATACCCCCTGATCCGCAGATCTTAAAACTACGATGTCTCGCACATAAACTGCGACTCAAGTTCCCGGAGGACTACGAGCGCGTCACCGTTTTGCTCACTCAAGACTTTAGTGGCGGGGAATCTGATTTTTCTGATCCTAGGGGGCCAGCGCCCCGCGCCAGGGATACCTTGATACATGTCTTTATCGATCAGTTGCGTCATCCTTATCGTTGTCTCGTATGCAGATGAGCAAGTGCTGACTGCGATTGGTTTTCACAGCTCGAATATTCTCATTGGACTTCTTACACATCATAAGAAACACCGTTCGCTATTACGTCGTCCAAAACGCCTCTCGCATGCAGCGCTTGCGCTCCTTCTGGAACGAGGTCGACCGATTACGAGACGATGCCTGGTGACGTCTTCACCACTATACCAACCAATGGAGTCGGCTGTCCAACTGGGTTACGACGTCCGGGTATACGCACGTGTACCTGATAATAGGGACGCGCCAGACAGGCGACACCCTAACCTACCCGACTCCGCCACATCGCGCAGTGCCAACTGGCGGAAGTCCGACCCGAATCATGCTTCTACTTCCTTGTCGCCCTCATCAAAGACACACATACGTGGACACTCTGGTGGGAACGCCTCGACGGACTCGGATCGTGCGACCGGGAATGGGAATGAGAATGGCAGCAGGAGTGGGAATGCTGCGCGTGTAGCCGCTGGACCTTCTGGGACGACGACGACCGCTTCACGAACACGCTATAGAGAACAGGGTGTAGATGAACTCCTGCAACTCAAACTCCACCAAGCTATCGCAGCGACCGACCCACCTCCGCCCAACGCCACGATTGTGCTCGCCACAGGGGACGGTAACGTTGGACAATTCAACGACGAAGGGTTCCTGGGACCCGTTCGACTGGCCTTGCAGCGTGGCTGGAAAATCGAGTTGTATGCGTGGCAAGAAGGGTTGAGTCGGGCATGGAAAAGGGCATTTTCGGATGGACCGTGGAAGGAGCGATTCAAGATTATCAAGATGGAGGATTTTGCGGATGATTTGCTGGAGGTGGTGGTGGAGGGGAGGTAGGTGTGTTGTGCTTGTACCCCTGTGCCATTTTCTTCTTCTTCCCCCTTTCGACCTCTTTTTCTATCTATCTTTGTGTCTGATTGGGCTGTGTTTGCATGTGGGGGGAGTCCCTATCACGTTGTTCAGATTATGCCTGCCGAACCCGATGACGCTCGGTTTGCTCGTGTTATCACCTTGCATTCTTGCACTTATGTATCTACTACATGTCTCCGTCTTTCATCGCTGCACATTCCATGTCGATGGACCCTCCTTCTAGTCGGGGTTGTGTATAACCGTAACAACAATGTAATTATTAGATGACGGTCTGAAGATCATCCACTGTAATCGACGCACGGGATTATGGAACCATGCTCGGATTGAGGTGATTCCCTTCATGCAGACTCCCCCACGTGCATGAAGCGGCAGTTAAACACGTTCTGCTATGCAGATGTCCCCTCGCATATTCCCCCGTCGGATCACAAGTTGCTGCGTGTATGTTACATACGTATCAGATCCCGCGTCGTCAGACCTTCGCTAGCACTCGCTGCTCGGGTCCAATTAGGGCCCTCGCTAAGCTCTCGCGTAGGCCCGCGAAAGCCTTCAGAAACACAACGTAACAACTGGTTTCTCCCGATAGGCTGCCACGTTGCTGCTTCGCTAATCAAAAAGCTCCTCCGCACGAGGTAATCTGAAAATCAGCGACTGCGCTTCAGCGAGGCAAGTCTCCAACCTGTTTGGGTCCTACATCGGGGCTAGTTCAGGAACTGTGCCGGATAGTCGACACGTTTTACCCCCTTGGTTTCTTTTTTTGCTAGCCGTCGCGTGCCGACAAACCTGTTGAGCGATCCACCATCCTTGCTCACTTTTTAGGAGTGTCATGTCACAGGGATGGCTATTGTTCTTCCCTTCAAAGTTGCCATAGGGTCTCCAGTTACCGTCAGTTACCGTCAAAGGACATCGCTAGGATGGTTGGATGCATCGACTCCGAGTCGTATGTGATCATGCTGTAGGATGGCTGCCAGGTCAGTAAACTGGGACCGACTCAGAGTCTCGGATTCTCAAATTTCTTCCGATTTTGAGCCTCATTGCCAATCAACGTTGCAGCAAAGTCCTAGGCCGGTGATTTGATCCGCGCCATGAAATCGGTGACACGCATCGATATTAATGGTCACCATCGGGCGAGCAAAGGTGCCCTTGACTTCCTTTTTTTGCTGGTCGTTGCCACTTTACACACCATCTTGCAGATGCGGGGTTTGTCGGTATTACGTTGAAAAGTTGCATACACACGAGACTCACTTTCTGCTTCTCAGTGCGACTCCGATGGAGGCTGTGGGCTTCCCCGACGACGACGCATATATAGGGCGTTATTCCCTCCGCTCTGTGCGGCGAATCTGCCTGTCCCTCGGCTTTACGTCGACGCGTCAACGTGCGTGTGGTCCCACTCCAAGCCAAGTGGGAATGACGAACACGAAAAATGTTTATCTGTGAGCCGCCGGGAAAGACAAAAGCGGAAAGCGTCGGGTGGGATGGACAATCGGTTACGATGATCCACCGAAAACTGGCAGCTGGTTACCCCAAGCGGGTATGATTCCGTTTCCGGTGGCGTTATGACAGATATCTGTCTTGTTGCCGGTCAGCAGGGTAAGAAGTGGTCAAAGTTTGGCAGGTTTGATATGTTGGCCTCACCGGACGACGTAACATATGTTTCCAGCGACCCCTTCATTTACTTATCTGCAACCCTTGTCATCTCAGTCGCACATGGACAGCGACAGTCACGTGTACCCGTGATGGACTAAGCCAGTTGGACAGCCGATGAGCGTAAAAAGGTGGGGGAGACGGGGACCATGGATCGTGCCCGTCTCCTCCTCTGAATCTTCCTTCTTCGCTCCATCTTCCGATCCACTCGTTTCATCTTGTCCGCCACTGCCCCCTTGAGTCTGATCACGCGCGGCGTATTCGGATGTCAACCTCGACGACGTTCCTCACGGTGCTTCTCGCCGCCACGCTCTCTTATGCGCTCTATCGTCAGCTCGCCAAACCGAAGCCACCTGCCCCGTTACCCCCTGGCCCGAAGCCCCTCCCTATTCTGGGCAATGTTGCTGATCTTAGCACGAAGGGGCTCTGGCTCTTGGCTGAACGATGGGCAAAGGAATATGGTCCGTCACCTCATCCCGCATTCGCCTGAAACGCCCGTCCTGATATTTTCCCATAGGTCCCATCACGTATCTCCACGTGTTTGGCCAGGGACTCGTCTTTTTGAACACGTCCAAAGCAGCATTCGATCTGTTGGATAAGCGTGGGGCGATATACTCCGACAAGCCCCGTCTCGTCATGGTGGGGGAACTGTACGTCTGCCCCGTCCCTCTCCCATTCGTATACGATCTGAATCTTATTCGATCAGTTGCGGATGCGAAAACATGGCAGCTTTTACACCATACGGCGATCAGCTGCGTCGACAGCGGAGGCTGATGCAAGCGGCGCTCGGATCGTCCAGTATCAAACATTATCACCCGTTGCTCGAGCTCGAAACGAAGCCATTCCTCAGAGGACTTCTCGAAGATCCGCTCAAGTTTCAGCTTCACCTCCGGCGGTGCGTCATGTTTCCTATATATTTTTTCCGTCCGGTCCCGTCTCACTTTGGTCACGTGGTCAGGTACGCTGGTGGATTGACCCTATTGGTCTTGTACGGGCACCACGTCCAATCGACCGACGACCGCTTTCTGGCGCTTGCTGACGAGTCTCTCGACTTGCTCGCCAATCATATCGCCACTAATGGTGGCATCTGGCCTGTCGACATCATTCCTTCGCGTACGTCCCCGTCGGCTAGATCCGACCCGGTGCACCGCTGATGTGTTTTAGTGAAATATTTGCCGGACTGGTTCCCCGGTGCAGGGTTCAAGCGGAATGCTGTCATCTGGAAGAAAAAGCTAAAGGCGTTTGTCGATGAGCCATACGAGTTCGTTTTGGATGAGAGGGTATGTCATTCTTCACCTGTCTTCCACGCAGCTAGCTCATGTCTCGTTTCGGATAGCGCAAGGGCACCGCAAGGGCCTCGTTCATCTCCACGGTATTGGATGCAAAGACTGGCGAGGAAAAGGGACTCGATGCCCAACAGGATTTCGATCTAAGATGGACCGCGAACTCGATGTATGCCGGTAGGTCAGACATATTTTCTTGTTACTGTTTGCATTTATTTAATGAACGGAAGCTAGCGTCGACACTGTAAGTACCCCCACCCACCTCCCCACGTAGAAACATGAAGACCAAAGTACCGTGATCCCCAGATCGTCACGACCCTCTCTCATTTTATCCTCGCCATGGTGCAGCATCCTGCGGTGCTCAAACGGGCACAGGCAGAGATTGATGCGGTGATTGGACAAGATCGGTTGCCGGTCATCGAGGATCGGGCCTCATTGCCGTATTGTAATGCGGTCTTTACGGAGTTACTAAGGTGGAGTGTGCCTGTACCTCTGGGTAGGTCCCAGTGTGAGTCGAGCGGCGTGTAGATTGATGCTCATGTTTGTCATAGGTCTTCCACATAGGTTGATGGAAGATGATATTTATGATGGTGTCCTTATACCTAAGGGCTCGCTCGTACGTAAACTCGCTCTCTTCGTTCCAATGTGGTGTTCATCCAACGTCCTAGGTGTTTGCGAATATATGGTACGTCTAATTTAGATCCCTATGTGGCAATGGGGCTGCAGATTGATCGGGACACTGTCAGGAACATTCTTCGGGATGAAACCCTCTTTCCGGATCCCGGCGTGTTCAGTCCTGACAGGTTCGTCGAGCCCGCTGTGGACGAGGCGGCGGAACGACGGCGCGATCCACGGACATATGTATTTGGCTTTGGAAGGCGGTAAGTGCGTCCTCTGTTGTGCTTGACTACACTTGAAACACGCACGCACGCCTGGTGGGCACGATGCGCAGCCGATGTCCTGGCTCGCACCTCGTCGAGTGTTCGGCCTGGTTACTCATGGTATCCATGATTGCCACGCTGGACATTAGCAAGGCTGTGGATGAACATGGTGTGGAAACCGAGCCTGAGGTAGTGTTTGAGAATTCAATTTTTCGGTACGTGTAGTTGCCAGGCGTGAGGCGGGCGAAGCTGACGACGGGCGATAGAGTGCCGAATCCGTTTAAGCTAGCGATAAGACCGCGGTCGGAGACGGTGTTACGGTCATTGGCACAGGGAGTGGGGAGTGTGTAACCGTTGGCGTCGTCTCGAGTGGAGGGTAGGGGATCTACTTCAAGTGGATTTGTAGGATGGGACGGTTTGATGTGTGTTTCGTGAGTATGCCCCATCGTTCCTTGTATTCTGGTCTTCCCTCCTTGCTTTCCTATGGCTTTTGCTTGACGAAATCAAGGCCATCACTCTTCACAGGAGAGGACACCATGCAACATCTTGTATACCCTAGACGCTCGTGTACGTTAGGGGACAACCCATTGTACATTGCTCACAACAGGCTCATCGAACACGACCAGACGCGCAAGACACTGCTGTGACCATTCTTGACAACTCTGGACTCGTTATGTCAACGAAGGCGCTGCACTGGCGATTTTATACACAGGGGAAAATC
>QFEI01001401.1:0-66175 GCA_003316145.1 Neoboletus magnificus | reverse complement strand
GGCTGGAAAAGTATAGGTAATGGTGAGGGTCGCGAGTTGAGCGTTTGGAATGCTGCCCTGAGCGGCGCCGTCAGGCGCCACGGCATTCGGTGAGCTCCTATCCCTCAAACTAAAAGTTGTTACTCACTCTTTCTCCGACAGGGGTCTGGTGTCTCGCTTCCCCCTCACATCTGCACTCGTCGCATCCGCTACCTTCTTCTCTCTTTCTGTCATCGTCCTGGCCGCATGTATCCTACCTGCGGTTCAGTGGCCTGTATCCATGGATGAAATGTCCAGTGTATCCGAACCCAAAGAAGAAAGGCCTGCCCGTGTCCGAAAACGCCCACGTAGAAACGTGGCGGGCGAAAGTCGTGTTCCAAGCACTGTCCGTTCTAAATTATACTTTCTTTCGTGATTCTTAATCACAACCTTCACAGATATACAAATCCGAGGATGTCCCCGTTGATATTCGTTCAGCCCTTGCATCGGATGACTTTCCTCTCAAGCGGCGACGCTCACGCATGTCTGATGTTCTCTTAGATTCTGAAAACTAGAATTCGTTCAGCTGATCATTCGTTGGACCCTGCAGGGACTAGATACAGACCGAGAACTGCGTATTCACATGATTCTATCAAGTTAGGCACGAGTTAATTCAATATGAGATTGCATTGCACGACTCCACTGATGCCGGCACCCGGTAAATTTGGCTTGTATCTTAAAACCCATGACAATAGGTTGGCCTCATGGGCCACTTCCGGTGGGCCAGCATAGCCTCCGCAATTTAAATCGTGATCATGCCCTCTTACCACCATATACCTCCAATCACTGTCAGTAATGAGTTCCCTACAAGCCGAATCGTTGTTTGCTGTCGTGGGCAGAGTCGTTCTTGTCACTGGCGGGTCCCGTGGGATTGGGAAGATGGTGAGCACGGCGCCTGCAAGAAAAGTACGACCATTCATTCTCCCAGATTGCTTCCGCTTTCGTCAGAAACGGCGCAACCGTGAGTATCTAGACTCTTGGTGGTTGTCTATCTCAAACTGATGGAGGGTCGTGTTCCGGTGTTTCAGGTCTACATCTCGGCGCGTTCTTCCAAAGACTGCAACGCGTCCGCGGTACAGCTTTCTGCCCTCGGACCGGGCACGTGCGTGTCGATCCCTGCGGACCTCTCCAAGCTTTCAGAGGTAGAACGTCTGGTGCAAGAACTTGAAGCGAGAGAAAAGGTTCTTCATGTCCTCGTCAACAACGCCGGGACAGTATGGGCTCAGCCCTTGGACGAGTATCCGGTCGGTCGGTCCGCAGCCTCTACCTTGACCCAAAGTTGACGTACAACGCAGGATGAAGGCTTTTCAAAAGTCCTCACGTTAAACCTGCAAAGAGTCTTTAATTTGACACAGAAACTCTTACCTCTTCTCCGCGCGGGCGCTGCCCAGGGTGGCCAAACTGGGAATGTCTTCAATGATCCGTCCCGGATCATCAATGTAGGCAGGACCCCGTCTCTTGACTTGAAGACCCACTCACTCTTCATCAGATCGGTAGTGTTGAAGGCCTGGGTGTTCCTGATCACGACACCTATGCGTACTCTGCCGCAAAAGCAGGCCTTCATCACTTGAGCCGCCACCTCGCGGGACGACTCGGCAAGGAAGGGATATTAAGCAATACCATTGCCTGCGGTGTGTTGAATTCTCCTGCGGTGTAGTTGCATTGGTCAATTTGTCCGTTTCCATCATCAGGAGCCTTCCGGAGCAAACGTAAGTTGCTTTGATTGCGAATCAATGCGATCCTAGATAAGGGAATGTTTGAACAGTGACCGTTGAAATGCTGGATACTGCGGGAGACATCTTCATGTCGCAAATTCCGGCCAACCGCTTAGGCACTCCAGAGGATATTGGAGGCACTGCTCTTTTCCTCGCAAGTCGAGCTGGTGCGTATGTCAATGGCGCAACGGTTACTCTGGATGGTGGCTTCCTCGTTAACATGCCGTCATGCAAACTCTGACACCATTCAAACTCATTATACTGAACCATATTCCCTTTGACATGTTTCTATAGTACAAATTCGCTCTTGACCGTATATTACACCAAGTATGTAATTATCCAGATACACTACTCTCATTCGGTATAGATGCTTCCACTTTACCAGGTTTGATCCCTTTCGTTGCTCCCGCCTCGGGTTTGTTTTCAATAACCGGCTTCGAGGAGTTGCTTGTGCTTGCCTCTCCACCCAGACTCCGTACCATGTCCGCCGCCTCGTCGCCATCAAGACCAAGATCCTTGACCAGCTGTGTCAAGTCGTCGTCCGTGACTCTTACTCCCTGCAGTCCGAAGCCTTCGAGCTCTGTGCTGATATCAAAATCCTTTCGTTTGTTCACTGGCCTCAACGGGGTGTCGGGATCTTGAGGAAAAAACTTGGGCTTGTGGTGCTCTGGGGTCATCTGAGACACGGGAACCGCTCCTGGAACACCAACAGGTTTTGCAACGGGCGCCGGACGGTCTTCGTCGACCTCTGCATTCCAGTATTCCTTGAGTCGTAAGAAAATGTCTAGCTCGCCATATTCGACGGCTTCTTCACTGATGGCAGGGGATCAGCAGGATGGACGACATGACAAAACGGGGGATGCCAACAATGCGTCAAAGTCCTGTGCACATATCTCGGTTATAAGTCGGCATATGCGCTCAAGCGTAGTCTACGCACACCTGGGTACCTGCCCCCAATGAGTATACCGGGTAACTGCTGCTTATCTGTGCCAGATCAGAACTGAACTAGTTACCGTCATGATCGACATCACGCACCGAGTGGGGCCTTTCTCTTCCACAAGCGTTTGGCGTCCTCGTCCGAAGCCAAGTCATAAGAGGTGAAGGGTATCTTCTTGGTCTGCAAAATGCGCAAGATGTATTCTGTAGAAATGATCCATGACTCTCGATCAAAGCTCAGCAGTAAAGTTGTAGCACGCAACTGACCTTGGCGCTTTCGGAGGACAGGCTGGGAAGCAATTGTGGTGAGGAACACCTGGATAGGCGGTGAAGGCATGTTTAGAGAATCAATCGATGCTGTTACCAGACTTGCCCGTGGGGATCGACCCACTAGAGGCACCGATCTGACTTGATAGCCAACATACAACAACACGATGACCTTGTCAGTTCTTGTCGTCTGTCTGGGTAATATCTGTCGCTCTCCCATGGGGGAAGCCGTGCTTAGACACGAAGCTGCGAAGCGGGGAATCGACATCGAAGTCGACAGCGCGGGCACTGCAGCATACCACATTGGCGAGAATCCAGATGACAGGTACACCTTTCAACAGTCGACGTCGAGGCTTCTAACCAACTGATTGGCACTGCAGGACCATCTTGACATGTAAAAAGGTATGTGCTTCAGACTACGAATAGCTACAGAACCCGGGTTAACCGGCATCCAGCACAACATACCGATCGATCACTCTGCACGCCAGGTGAAGGAGGCAGATTTCAGCAGATTTCAGTATATCCTTGCTGCAGACGAATCAAACCTTCGCAACTTGATGGCAAAGAAACCGAGAGAAGGTACTGCAACTGTGCGCCTCTGGGGATCATACCTAGACAACAAACCCATCTCAGACCCTTACTACGGGAATATCGTGAGGTTTTCGTTGTAACTCAAGGCAAGGTCTGACGTGTCCAATGTCGCACAGACGGGGTTCGAACGATGCTTCGAAGACTGTACAAAGCTTTCTAATGCTTTCCTCGACGAGGTTGTCAGCAAAAACTGACGATACTTAGATGTGTCCATATCCAGCATTCCTGTAACATAATGCAGAATACAACCCACGATGTCCAACTCATCCTCGGTGGTACAGATAACTATAGATCAGTTCAAGGTGGGCATGTTTACCGACGCACGGTTGGCTACGGCGTCCTCAGCTCTCCAGAGGCTTGTGGTAGTCTGGTGTCGGGTGTTAACATTTCGCGGAATACTTTTCAACTGGGAACCCGCACCTTATTTTGCGTGTAGAAATTGATCCCACTAGGTACATGTTGGTTAATTACCCACCAGACAATCTGCCGGGAAGCAACTTACCTTTTGCCATAGAATCCGATGTCGCCCAGGGCACTTCCTTTATTACCACTCCAAGCAAACATAGGAAGAGGGACTGGGATGGGCACATTGATACCAATTTGACCAACGTTCACTTCTGTCTCAAATCTGCGTGCTGTCGCGCCGGATTGCGTAAAAATAACAGCACCGTTGCCGTAGCGGTTTGCATTGATGATATCAAGAGCGTCGTCCAATGTATCCGCGGAGATGACGGTGAGCACAGGACCGAAAATCTCCTCACTTCAAGAGACGTAAAACACAACATGTTTAACAAGAGAACAAGGAATACTAACCGGTAGCATTGCATAGTGGTTGTAGCTTCAATAATGGTGGGGCCGACGAAATTGCCATTAGGGTAGTCTGGCACAGTGATTCCCCGTCCGTCGAGATGAATACGTCCGCCTTCTTCTGCTGCGGAAGATATGAGCCTTTCCACACGACTCTTAGCGGCTGGCGAGATGAGGGGACCACTGTGCAGCAATTGGGGGGTGAAACTCGGGTCGACCTAGGATGGAAAATGCACATACAAGTCTGCGCCGCTTTCGAATCCTCCCTTAACTTGAAGTTTTCGAGCGCGTTCAAGTAACTCAGGGAGCCAGGACTGCGCGGTTCCAACCAGGACGACTAAAATATGTTCCTTCTGATTCGGGTCGCTTAACTTTTTCGAGAAATACTCACCAACAGAGACAGCCATGCATCTCTGTCCAGCAGCTGGTCGACATAATTCACTCGTCTGAAGGCTATGACTAAAAATGCCTTACCGCCAAAAGCCGCTCCTATGATCGAATTCAATGCGAGGTTCTTATTCGCTGCAAAGTTTATCAGCGACAGTCCAGTATCCAATAACACGCATTTACCGTCAGGCATCAATACTGCGTGATTTTTGGCACCCATATTCGCCTAGATAGGATAATTCATAAGGTTCATTTGGTGATGGGGAAGCTTACCTGAACGCGTTTGCCATTCCTGGTGCCTCTGAACTCAAGGTCAGCTATGGTGTGACGATTGTTATACTCGACAGGTCCTTTCACTCGCCTTTCGTATATATGCCGGCCGGCACGATCGCCACCAACAAAACTTATCGCCTTTATGGCGGGATGATCACAGATAGCGTTAACGGTGGGAACAGTTCCGTGCACTACATTGACGACGCCAGCTGGCAAGCCTACCACAGGACATGTTAGTGTGCGCTTCATAGACGGTGTAATCCAGGGCTTGGTACCTGAACGTTCACAGAGCTCTGCGATGATCATGGCTGCGCCGGGGTCACGCTCTGAAGGTTTGAGGACAAGGGTGTTTCCTGTAACGGCCGCCATTGGGATCGTCCAGAGTGGAATCATACTAAGGGGGATGAATAGCGAAGCATTGAATGAAAGAACCCTACGTACGCAGGAAAGTTGAACGGAGCAATGCTATGATGCAAAGATATGAGTGCATGGATCCCATGATGGTAACTCGGTACCGACCTTGCACAAACACCCAGGGGCACTTTGCGAACCTCGGTGTCCATATCTTTGCTGACTGTAAAGAGTAAGTCGCATTCACGATGAGTGAATGTCGATAGCACCCTCTAATTTATCTCCAACCAACGTCGAAGTGATTCCAATTGCAGTTTCGACAACCTGGAGGCCGCGAAGGACGTCGCCGTGTGCATCTTTATGGGTGCCAAATAAGTATTGCTGCTGGCATATATGAAGATGGGCATACCCGCCAAAGTCTTTCCCTGTTCCAAGACGATACTACTGGCGAGGGCATCTGCATTTTGGCGGATTTGGTTCTGTAACCTAGGCGGGTATGAGTTGGATGGGGAAACGAGACAGACGGAAGGTAACAGACTCGATGGCGAAACGCTGGCGGGACAAGACGCTCTGTCTGCTCCAAGTCCTGTAGGCCTGGGAAGCAGCATCGACAGCCTGCTCAAACTCGGCAGAGGTGGTCTCGGGGACGCGAGTGAGCAACGTTTGGGTAGACTGGGGCAACGGAATAGGTTCGTGGAGGAGATGGGAGGGGGACGGAGACGAACCGGATCGACGACGTCATGCCACACGGTCGCCTTGCTCTCGACAAACCGACCGCCGATGTAGTTCTTGGTGTTCCCACCGGTTGCGTGTGTGCCTTTCCACTCTGCAGAGAGCTTCTCTGCCCTTGCACGGGCGGGCTGGCCCAGGGCTGAGAGAGTCGCGTACGCACGACGGGTGAGAGACGGCATGGTGGAGAGATGCACCCCGAGAGCCGATCCGAGTGTGCGGGTGAGATCACGTGCTGCGGTATGTGGTGGTCGCTGCAGACTGCCGCAGACGACGTCGGCGACGATGAACCCGGCTGCGAGTGCGAACGGCGTGCCCGTTGATCACTTCCCGGCCCACAGCCACCCACTCCACATCCACCAGCAGTCGCAGCACCGCGACCACTGGCCCCAGATGCTCCCCCAAAATCAGCCCCAGCAGTTTCACGCCTCTCCCTGGCAGCAGCCCCAGCCAGTCCAGCTCCCATCTGCTTCCACCTCGGTGCCCCAGATGCAGGCCCACAGCTATCCGAACCCTCCCCAATATTACCAAAACCACAACTCTGCCTTTGACTTCTCCTCCGTCGTCCCCCAGCAGATCATACAGGACTTTTTGCGTCTCAGCACACCTGTCGGTTCATCCCCAAATGACGATACCGTCCTCGCTCAAGCGCTTCACGAGAGCAGACAGACCGGCAAGACTTACAGACAGGCTCTTGAGGGTCTTCATGGAGTACGTCACCTCTCCTGCCGCCCTTTGTCCCACCTCCGCTTACACGTCTCGAGGTCAATAACCACGCCGCAAATCTCTGGAAAGACTACTACCTCGACCACCACGACCGCTTCGACGTCCTCGTGTCCCGTTTGGTCGACCAGCCGAAAACTGTCAAGAAACCATTCGTGCCGAGCAAGTCACCCCCTCGCGTCAAAGCCGAAGGCACATCTCACCAAGTTGCGCGAAAGCGGCATCTCTCTCCTCCTCGTTCCCCTCCCTCTCCATTCCTACCTCCACGCCAGTCCTTTTCAAAGAAGGCTCGCTCTTCCGCTCCTTCGCAACCCTCGCGGCGAAAACATGCTACCCCCCAACCCGTCATCACTACAACGTCAGCCCTAACTCGTCCCCCTAGACGCCCAAGGGTCACGCTTAATAGCCTCACTGCACCTTTACCTTCCAACGATGTTCCAAACCTAATGCCCCCTCAAGTTCACATCCCCCTCCCGGACCCCCCCTCACGCTCCCCGACCCCTCCTGGAATTGTGCAAGCTGGTACTAACGGGAACAAATATACCAAAGAAGACCGTGACTACTTCCTCAAGTTTCTCGTATGGCGTTTGAAGCAAGATCCTTCGCTGACCAAAAAGGAACTGTGTGAACTACTTCACGAAAAGGTGAACAATTTTCCTACCTGTCTCTACGGTCAGCATTCCCTAATGGAGCGAGCCAGGCGCCCCACCATAGTGCCACTTCCTGGGCTTCACATTGGCATCAGCGTCACGATATCGCCGACAAGATCCTCGCCACATATCACGGCAATTCCGAGGCCGGTGCAGAGGACAACGAAGACCAGCAAAATGAAGAGGAGGAGGTGGAGGTAGAAGAGGAAATCCAAGACGACGAAGATGATGACGCTCACTCCGAGGCAACGTCGGCAAATGAAACTTCACGTGCCCAGAAAGGCGTGTCCCGTCCTGATAGAACGTTCGGCGACCCCAACATCGATACCGAGGAAGACGAAGCTGATATGGGAGAACCTGGCTCTTCGTTTACGCGGGGGGATTGGTGCACCCTCGCGAGGTTCATTGCCAAGAATCACTGGGATGAAATGTCGCGTAAGGAACGATGGCAAACTTTTACTGAAACTGTACGTGAATTTATCCTCAAATATTCAACCGTTTTCCGCATTCAACTCATGGCGGGGCAGCACGAAACTAAGCGATCCGGCAAAGCTTGGGCTGAATTTTATCGTAAAAATGAAACTGGTATGGCCCCAACGATCCGTGATACACTCGTTCTGCGCGTTAACCAGATTTCCGTAGCGATTTTAAAGTTATCCAAGATCTACTCACCTGGATCCAGCCCAGGTAATAAAAATCGGCGTGGGCGTCCGTCCCGGCAAAACAGGCGAGAAACCCCGCAGGCACATGGCTTGGATGAGGATGGGGAGTATGAGACCGACAATGGGGGAAATTGACCGCGACAGCAACATGAGCCTGCGCTGCACGACTATTACCCGTGTTTTGTTATCTTTAAGTCATGCGCTAGTGCAGCGCGTAAACCGTACATAACTTCCGGCTCGATTGGATACGTATGTTGGGCTTGTTTGCAGTGTCAATCGCACGTGGACGCTATAAGTAGTCGGGGCGTTGGTGGATTGCTCGGCTCGTTGACACTGGTTGCTCGTTGCCAACATCCAGTTCCATCCCTCATCTATTCTACAGTCGCCACCCACAGTCTAATTCAAAGTTAACGATCAACCATGGATGAGGTGTACGATGTGATTCAACCCCAAGATCCGATAACAGGCTTCTTCATGTTGCTGACTTGTTGCCCCAGGTCATCGTTCTCGGCACAGGTCTGACAGAGTGTATCCTGTCAGGTCTCCTCTCAGTCGAGGGCAAAAAGGTCCTTCACATGGATAGAAATGACTATTACGGCGGCGATAGTGCCAGCTTGAACTTGACGCAGGCAAGCTACGCGCCAACATTGTCTCTATTACCCGCTGCTGCTCACGTCCATCAACATCTAGCTCTATCGCAAGTTCAGGCCCGATCAACCCCCACCTGCGGAACTCGGCCGCGATCGCGACTACGCCGTTGATCTGATACCCAAGTTCATCATCGCCTCGGGGGAGCTCACCAAGATCCTCGTTCACACTGACGTGACGCGCTATCTGGAGTTTAAGCAGATCGCAGGAAGCTTTGTTTATCGGGACGGCAAAATCTCCAAAGTCCCAAGCACCGAGATAGAAGCTGTAAGGAGTCCTTTGATGGGTATCTTCGAGAAACGTCGTGCAAAGAAGTTCTTTGAATTCCTGCAAGGGTGGAAGGACGACGACCCTGCAACTCATCAAGGTCAGTGCATCAGCCTGGCTGGGTACAGCATTGAATCATGTTGTCGCGTTAGGCATCGACCTCGATAGGGACTCCATGAAGGCGGTGTATGAGAAGTTTGGTCTTGAACCTGGTACCCAGGATTTCATTGGTCATGCCATGGCCCTCTATCTTGATGACGAGTAAGCATTTGTGCACAGATGGTCATATTTCTAGTGACACTCTTTCAGTTACATCACAAAACCTGCTCGTCCCACTTATGATCGAATCATCCTTTACACTTCTTCAATGGCCCGCTATGGCAAGTCACCCTATATCTACCCATTGTATGGCCTCGGGGAGCTTCCCCAGTCCTTCGCGCGTCTATCTGCCATCTACGGTGGAACCTACATGCTTGACAAGCCAGTTCATGAGATCGTGACTGATCAGAGTGGCAAGTTTGTCGGTGTACGCAGTGGCGACGAGGTCGTCAAAGCCAAGCAGGTTATCGGCGACCCCAGCTACTTTGGTGCTGGTAAAGAGGCTGAAGGCGGTAAATTGCGCGTTGTCGAGGACGGCAGGGTTGTCCGAGCTATTTGCATCCTGAAGCACCCAATCCCTGGCACGGAAGATAGTGACAGTGTCCAAATCATCATCCCTCAGAACCAAGTGAACAGACGAAACGGTATGCATCATTTACTCTGTTCGCATCACGTAGCTCACGTTGCTACAGATATCTATATCGCCATGGTCTCATCAACGCACAACGTCTGCGCTAAGGACGTATACGTTGCCATTGTTAGTACTATTGTGGAGACGGATCAACCAGAGCGCGAAATCATCCCCGGGCTGCAGCTTCTTGGACCTATATATGAGAAGTAAAGTCTCGCTTTTGGAGCAGGTACAGCGCTCACCATAGCAATCAACACAGGTTTATGAGCGTTAGCCCACTCTACACGCCTGTGTCCTCGGGGGAGGCTGATAACATATTCATCACCCGTTCTTACGATGCAACGTCTCACTTCGAAACCGTTGTCGAGGATGTTCAAGATGTCTGGAAGCGTATTGTCGGTAAGGACCTCGTCCTCAAGAAACGGGAAGCGGAAGCGGAGAAGTAGTCATTCAAGCGGTAGATTATGCATGGTGCATGTTACAGCACGTGTACCCTTGTGAAGTTATTTCAACCTGTACTCTCCATCCATGTGTTTTCCCTCTATCGTGTTCAGCGAAAGCTATCGGAAAACGCATCCATATTAAATTCTGGAACTTGAACGTCATGTTTTGCCGATTTTATCAAGCTTCCTAGCCCAGCTTTGTGAGCGGCAAGATCACTTTCCTCCCTGATGGTCTCCTGTGCTACGCCATGTGGAGCAAATTCTGGGGATCGCCTCCTCGACGGTGCCTTGGACTCGACGTCCATATCAATCAAGATAGAGGATCTTCTGCGCGAAAAAGATCTGTTGGCAAGAGTACGGCGTGGCGAGATTGGGCTCGGTGGCGCCTGCGTTTCAGCTGCATCATTCTGCGCAATTGTTGTTGGCCGCTCGAAGGACCATGAACGAACAAGGTAAAGTGCGAGAGCATGGCAACCTACATGAACATCAACTAAGTCATGCAGCGCGAAAATAGAATAGATAACACTCACCCATCCGACAGAACACTCGCGCAACTTGCAGGATAAAGTTAAATTCTCTTCTTCCGGAGATCTCACTAGTTCCTGCTGCGGTCTGTAGCGTCTTGGATCGCAACTGGGAGAATAGGAGCGCAAGACTTGGGTCATCAAAGTATGGTTCACCAATTTCAAGGTTTTGGAATTCTAGCGAGTCAGCCAGATCTCGCAAGGGAGTCTGGAGAAGGTAAGAGGATCGCACGAATAATTAGGACTCATGACTTACCAGGAGGATCCTTACAGACAGATCTCTGCGTCGTAGCAACCAAAACGCCCAACTTCCCAGCCACCTGTTCCCTTCGCGGAAGGCGATCGGCAATACAGTGGTGTTCAAAATGTCACGCAACACTCGTCCGTCGTTGCCTTCGATTACACGTGCCAGGGCTACAGCAAGCTGGAAGTCGGAGAGCTGTTTTAGACAAACGTTTACAGCATCTTTCAAGCTTCCTCCGAGAAGGAAGAAGGCGGCTGCATATTCTGAGCCCCAAGTTGTTAGCAGAATATTACGACAGAATACATTACCCGTATTAATCTACCCACCGAATCGTTGCTTGCCCAGCAGGGCATAAGCATTTTTTAGGGCGGCAGTCTTCCAGCGCGGCTGTGTGAAGTCGTTCGCTAGGAACTTGAGCATTATTGCCTGTTCCTTATGCCATGCTGCCTGACGCCACAGCCCATGTACCAATTTCACCTTTCCTAATGCGAAATAGAAAAGCGAGCATGCGGTAGGATCCCGATTGCAACCCGCCATATATTCGTTTCGGGCAATAATTTCCATATGTGATTTCTGGCGATCATCCTTGTAATGGTGCACCAACAATCATACGGGAGTCTCACCATCGCGTCGACTGAGGTCAACCAAACGAATACACCAAGTGCCCGCGCGTCCGACCACAACATCCTCCCATTGCAGGCCGCGGTGGAGGTATTCAACAGTAGGTCCTGGCTTTCGCTGTGGAACGCCCAGATCATGTCTCTGTATCGAAGACGTTCTCTCCAGCCCGTTTGACGAGGAATTTCACCGCCTGAGCGAGGACTTCCAGGGTCTGATGCAATTCGACGGTTTAAGATGTAAAACGACCGCATGGAAAGAACATATCGGAGCCCATTGGCATCCAACGCTCGCTCCTGCTCGTCGATCTTTAGTAGCAAAAAAAATTAGCAGAGGCTTCAATATGATCTGGCTAACCCAAGCATACCAACCTCTAACGTTGTTTGTATGAGAACTATGAGGTGTGCGTGCTCATTAAGCGAAAGATGGGGAAGTGGCTGTACCTCCAACTGCTCTATAAGGGATTCTACAAGGGATCTACAAAAAACCTTATCTAAGCTGCCACAGAGTCAGGCAAAGAATCATTCAAATGGGATTAGACGATGTGCTCACGGGTCCGATTCCTCTGGAGATCCAAACAACAGCCCATAGCATCTTGTAGGTCTCTCGGTCTCGAGGAAAACATAAAAAATGTCTTCGCACGCGTGAAGATGGAGTAAACTCACACTGAGCGATTGGTCTTCTTGCAGGTAATTTTCTACAGCAAACGGCTGCCAGTAAAAGGTTTTCCCTCCTTTTGTGGCCTGCTCAAGGGAGATGATAATTCGCTTGACCAACGATATCTTCCCTGCAGATTGGATGGATAATCGACATGATGAACATCAGTCAAAAGTGCGCACCCCATAGAAGACATTGCAGTAACATTTGGGGATGGTAATCCGGGAGAGGGCCATTGATCCTGGCAACATGCACGAATAAGCTCTCAGCTGAGGAGCTGGGTTCGTTGGACCGAGTCTGGCCATAAAGGAACATATGATGTCCAACCCCCACCAGTAGAGTACCGTTGGCGAGCCAGATTGAATCACTGATTGTATAGGGAATATGTCTGACAGTGCGAAGTCAAAATCCCCCCGTGTTGAGGTAGAAAAAGACAAACCTCCCAATCTCGATCCTGAAGCATATGGCCCAAGCAGGATCGTCACCGAAATAAGTTTTACGCTGTCGACACAATAGCTCAACGTGGTGGGCAAACCCAACAGCAAGTATAGACTGGTTGTCCGGAGTTGACGTCCAATCGAGGTCATAGATAGGCTCGGATGCACTTCGTATCGAAATAAAGAAGTGCTCAGAAGTGTCGGAAGTTGAGCTCACCTGAAAATCCTTTGATGTTCAAGACCGGATGCAAACTCTGATTCATTGGAATCCCAGATGGTTAACTCCTGCCCGTCGGGATGGGCAGAAACTGACAGTGTCAGATAAACAAAACAGTATACTGGACTGTAAAGCAAACAGTACCTAGCACAGACTTTTTCGCTGAGCTGCAGCTTACCATCCTGAACTCGCTCCTGCCGGTCCTTACCCTTCCTGTACATCTCCACCCAGGGTTTTTTCCGTGCTCCAAGATCCAAAAACATAGCTCCCCGGCATCAGAGACGCTTAGTAGGTTATCATGTTCTTCCAGAGTTGAGGTCTTACTCCATGCCATGGGGTCGACTGCAATTAAGAGTTTCGGTGCTTGGGGAAGTGGGAGGTGGTTGTAGGAATAGAGCACGAGCGTTGGATGGGGGGAACCAGAGATATGAATGTGGAAAATGAATTTGTCTTCTGTCAGAGCGACTATAGATTCATGCTCTCCCCGCGATGGTGTTGAGGAAAGATATGAGATACAAGGAAGCCGGAGAATAGAGGGAGGGGTCGAATGCAATGTTAACGTGGCGTTATCACTCGAGTAAGTAGCAACAAGTTTCCCTACCATCGGAAGTCCTGAGAATTGACCATGCACCGAGAATAAACGATACGCACCACCGTCTAAGACTACGACCTGCTCTGCGGAGGGCCATGAATCGAGGCGAGCAAGATTGTGCCCTCCGTCCGTCTCCATCCATGTCTCACCACCATCAGCACGCACAACTGCAACCCCTCTCCCTGCTGGCGTCCTGACGAAACGCAATATTTTACTCTCTTCCAGAGGCATCCGCTCTGGTCCAGCTGCAACTAATTGGAGGCTGTCGGCTCGCCCACTGAATAAAGTAGTCGCAGAGACGTATGTACGCAATGGTGGTGAGGTCACCAACGTTAGGCTAGCACTCTCCCCACAGGGTAAGAGGTAGAGATTCAAGGGAGGCGGAAATAAGGTCCCTGGGAGCGAATGCGAGATGATGAGTTGCCTCAATAGCGTTGGTGGCTTACGATCAATATTCTGGAATCTGGTCAGAAGTGTCCACTGCATATCCTCACGGAACGCTCACTGCCACGGCGCTCAACAGTAGAGAACCATCCGCAAGAACTCGCAAGAACAAATCCCAATCCTCCTCCTCGACATCTCTTAATCTCGACATTTCGACGTTCTTCGTTTCCGACACTTCCAGTATGGCCTTGATGGCTGGCCCGATAACTTCTCTGTCCAACCAGATTATCTCTGACCCGGCGCGTGGCATGGGCTGAGACACAGCCGGAAGGACGGGAGAAAGGAGAATGTCGACTGCGAGGTGTAATTGAAGTCGCCGGGGTGAGTCGACAACGGGCAAAAATATCCGTAGCACGGAGTCCGAAGTGACCGTAAGCAGTGTAGGATCGCCACTACGAATGAGACATTGGCTCAAGATGCAAACCCTTGTATGCCTACGAACCTTCGAGACAATGGGGAGTATCGCCAGACAACAGACACAACAGGGCGTGGATGTGGCACGCCTTGGGTTTGTTGGCCAGAAGTAGTGGAGTACAATCTAACTCGGTTGTCATCCTGATGTCGTGTTGAGAAGGGACCAATGAAGGGAAAGCAGAACATACACTGGATGTGGTCGCGATATATGTTAGTGTCGGTGCAAGTTTGGCGAGAGAAGGCGCAACGACACTAGGTTTGCCTGGCGAGTCAAGCTAATCATATGAGGATTCACGGAAGACACATACCGAGTGACCCACTTCTTGCTCCAGGTGAGGAGATCATTCTCGAGGATTAATGTATACACTGAGAGGCCATTCCGACTCCCAACTGCGAGTAAGCCTGACATTGGATTAGAATAGCATCGGACCATGCTCGACGGGAGAATTACCGGAACGGCAGTCCAAGGCAGTAACAACGTCCCCGTCGGGAAGAACCAGGGAGGAGTGGATACGCCATGTATCCGTCTGAACGTCGGACATGGACCATGCTGCAATGTGCGTGTTTATGGAAGCCACGATCTATGCCGAAAGGTGATGTGATGGTATTTTGGGGAACAACACGGCGACGAATTGACGTACTATTTTCATGGCAGGATCAACAGCGATGCAAGAAACGCGTTCGCCTAGACTCTGCAAGCCAGGAAATACCTCCTGAAAGGTAAGGACGCGGACCAACTGTAGACTGGCTGCATTGAGAACGACGACTGTGTCGGCAGACGAGTACAGCTAGAACAGGCGGTGAGATGTGGGTGTGAGAGAGAAGAGAAGCATGCACGTACGACAAGAGCAGTATGAGGGAGGACGAGGTGCTGGAGAGGTCCTGAAGGAGAGCCGGTGAAGGTTCTGAGGAGGTCGAGCATGTGCAGCGATGTCGATGGGGGTGTCGTCCTCACCGCCGTCCGTAGTAAGCTGCTTATACATATAGTACAACGAAGTCATCCTCTCCTTTCTTGCACTACTCCTCCACCTTGGACATGCGGCTCTGCAACTGCATCCCGCTCTCGCTCCTCGCTCTCTCTCTCTCCACCACCGCCTCCCAGGTGTCCTGGCAGTCGCACTCAGCCGCCCAGTCGGACACCTTGGTCGGGGTCCTCAATCACGACAGCGACTATACCCTCTTACTCTCTCTCCTCCAGCGCGCCCGCCTCATCCCAACCCTCAACAAGCTCAATGGCAGCACCTTCTTTGCACCCACCAACGATGCAGTCAAGCGTCATGCCGACAAGAGTCCATTATGGCAAACTCTCCTCTCCGAAACATACTCGCTCGTGCCCGATAATGTACAAGAACGGCTCAGACAACAGCTCTTCTATCATCTTCTCAACTACTCGCTCCCTGAATTCCCAAAGGATTCCTCCACGCTCACCCTCAAGACTCTCCACTTCCCTCAGTCGCCGGCCAATTCTTCTCCCCACGAACCTCCATCCATTCCATGGTTTCCAATACCCCATGGTCTGCTTGGTGACCAACCGCAGCGCCTCAGGCTAGTTTCACGTGACGGTTCTACTTGGGTCGGCGTAGATGCGTCTGGCAACGGAGGCGCAAAGCTAGTCAAGGAAAGAGCAGTGGCAACTAATGGTGTCGTATACGGCATTGCCGAGGTACTGGAGCCACCCCCTGACCTCGGTGAGTAGCTACACATCACTTCGTTGTAACACATTAACACATCATCTGCCAGTAACTGTCGTGGGCGATCTCGAGTCACTTTCTTACTTCCAGAAGGTGCTAACCCCAGAAATCGAACGGTTTCTCAAATCTACACCGGAACTTACTTTATTCATGCCCCTGAATTCAGCATGGGAATCTCTCGATCCTCTCGAACGTCTATATTTGGAGAGCGACTTTGCTACAGACGACCTCCGACGTATCCTAGATATGCATACGGTCTCGGAACCAGGGGTGAGATGGTCGGAGTCATTGCAATCCTCAACTGAGTGTGTGTAAAATTTGACTCTCCTCCCTTATCCTCGTCTGATTTTGCAGCCAGTAACGACTAGGTACGGGTCTACTCTCGATGTCACGGTCTCTCCTGAAGGCACGATAATATCCGGAGCGAAACTTGTTCATCCCGATGTTTATGCCAGCAACGGCGTTTTGCACCTCGTGTCTTCCTTACTGGTTCCCCCAGGAGCTCTCCAATTGACACCAGAGAAATACCTTTTAGCACTCAACTGCTCCTCTTTCGTGTCACTTCTTCATTCGGTCAAACTGGCGCATCTCATTAACAATACCGACAATCAATATACAATCCTTGCGCCAAAGGATGATGTCCTTTCCCTTTTTGCCCATGCCCTACCTGCATCAGGGTCGCCTGACCTCAAGCGGGTTTTGGAATACCACTTTCTCCCTGGCCTTTGGAAACCTAATAAACTTGACAACGGAATGTTACTGGAAACTGAACTCCATGAGCTGGGTTTGGATGACGGCCGTCAGGTAATGCACGTCGAGGTCCATGATGGCGAGAAAAATTATGCGGAAGCGCGACATATCACATTTGGTGGCGCAGGTATGATTGGCGAACATGGTAGGTAAAGTCGTCATTATGACCCCGCCTTCCATTGACCTATGTAATAGTGGAGATCAATAACACGATCATATACTTTGTTTCACGACCTCTCGATCCTCCGGTCGACCCTCTTCAGACTGCACTACCCTCCTTAGACCTCTCTTCCTTCCTTGCGGCTGTGTTTTCAACCTCTCTTGCGGACGTGATTAAAAGGATGCCTCGTACTACCTTTCTCATTCCCCACAACAGTGCGTTCAAGCGTCTTGGTCTGTTGGTCAGCGACCACCTGCTTGCTGCATCGTCTAAACAAGACCTGGAACACGTCATTCTCCATCATATCATTGACGACGTTGAATATTCGAAGAGTCTCGTTAATGGATCCCAGCGCACCTTCGCCACTCTGGAAGGGTCAGACTTACAATTAGAGCGGACTGAGGATGGCCCCATCGTCTTCAGTGCTAGTGGAGGTTGGGCTGGCATGAAGAGCGCGTTATTTCCGAAAAACACGCTCACGGACACCGGTGTTATACACGAGGTATCGGACTTGATGATCCCTCGATCGGTGGAATTGAACATTGGAAAACTGATGAAGGCGGGGAAAGCGACTACTATGACGAACGTGATGGCCAAGGCGGGGTTTGATTGGGTTTTAGATGGGACTCTGCCACCGGAAGGTTCGGAATGGGCGGATCGAGCACCTGGCGTTGGAACGTGGACCTTGCTTTGCCCCACGGATGATGCTTTCAAGAAATACAACCTGACGCGGCTACTTGAAGACCTTGACGGGCTACGTGCAATCGTCAGCCAGCATCTAATCCCGAACCCTGCCACTTCCGGTTCGGTCAGTATGATGGATGGACTTAACAACAGCCGGCCATTGCCACTTGACCAGCTTGGAAGCCACTCGACGCTCCTGTCACCAATTTCTGCGTACGGTGACATTGTCTTCAAGGAAATGGAAGATAAATCAACAGCGGAATACATGGTCGGGATCAAGAATGCCCGGGGAACCGACGGAAAAGCTGACTGGGCTCGTGTGTTGAGCTGGGGTCGCACAACCACCGGGAGTAGGACCGGTGGGGTCATTCAGATTGACCGACTCCTTGTCCCTTACCATCCATCGTGGTGGATCGAATATGGCCCACCATCCTTTGTGGGAGCCATTGGTGTATTGCTTATATGTTTATTCTTCTATGGAGTGCGCATATTTTGGAACAGGGACCAGACAGAAGCTACCTATGAGCCCATCGGAGGGTTTGGTCGGGACTGCGACGACTCGTAGCGACTATGTATATGCAGACAGATACTACCTCTTGCAACATGTAGAATATTGACCATGGTGATTTCAATCGAGCGGGGTCTGTGTGAATCATATGACAGCGCCTCTTGTTTCCGATGCCCACAATGGTCAGTACAGCAGCAAAAATCGAGTGCACCAGTGTTGACCGCTGATGACTGGCCTGTCAGAGTAGCGAGGCACCTGCAGCCGAGGAGACAACAAGAAACTCGGCCGCTGGAAACGTCAAAGCGTTTGTCGCTGGAGGATTCGGCGGCGTGTCAGCGGTCCTCGTGGGTGAGAGTTCATTCGTTGAACACGCCCTCGCTGGCACTCACCTTCTCTACAAGGTCATCCTTTTGACCTGACCAAGACACGACTACAGACCGCTGCTCCGGGACAATACAGGGGTGCTATCGATGTCGTTCGACAGACCCTCGCCCGAGATGGCGCTACTGGGTGAGCGACAACCCAGGACTTGTGGTATATCCGCTCACGCGCCGTCGACCTCGTAGGATGTATAGAGGGATGGTCCCCCCACTTCTTGGCGTTACCCCAATCTTTGCTATCTCTTTCTGGGTATATCTGATTTTTCCTTTCTGCAATTGAATAATAACCCATTTGTTCGAGGCCTACGACGCTTCAAAACAACTCATCTTTGCTCTGACCCCAAGCAGGTCGAGCGAGAGACTTTCGACCGTAGAACTTGCGACCGCTGGCTTCCTATCGGCCGTACCAACAACCCTTGTTACCGCGCCGGTAGAGCGAGCCAAGGTCTTGCTGCAGGTATGAGCATGCAGTCTGTATGCCATGTTTTCTTAAAGGGAAGCAGGTACAAGGACAAGGCGCGTCAGGGACCCAATACAAGGGTGTCTTCGATGTAATGAAGCACCTCTACAAAGAAGGAGGCATGCGAAGTATCTTCCGTGGAACGGGTGCGACACTTGCCCGTGATGGACCCGGAAGTGCCGCGTACGGTGATCTCTCCTGCTCGGCTCGACGTCTGAGCTAACAATATCTGATATTAGCTACTTCGCCGCCTATGAGGTCACTAAAAAAGCGTTGACCCCAACTGGATCGTCAACCTCTGAACTCAATCTTGGCGCCATCATTTTAGCTGGTGGAACTGCGGGTGTTGCAATGTGGTCTTTGGCAATACCCCCGGATGTTCGTTTGATCTTTGATGTGCTATTTTGAGTCACTGATCAGTTGCAACAGGTGCTCAAATCAAGGCTGCAGTCCGCTCCTTCGGGTACATATTCTGGTTTCTTTGATTGCCTGCGAAAGACCGTGGCCCAAGACGGTCTCGCGGCTCTCTGGAAAGGATTTGGACCTGCTATGGCAAGGGTAAGCCGGGGCATTCAGCGTTAGCCTGTGTTACTAATATGTTGCTGCCTCAGGCATTCCCTGCCAATGCTGCCACTTTTGTAGGTGATTGTTTCCAACACTCGAACGCAATTACTAACCTGCAACCTACGCAGCTCGGAGTTGAGGCATCACGGAAAGTGATGGACAGTTTGTTTTAATCTCCCTCGGTTACCAAACGTTGGATACCGTTACCTCGAGAGCGAATACCTGTGATTGGGCTTGATTTGGATTCTGAGCAGCGCTTCGATATGTTGCCTTACTCCCTGCTTGTAATAATCCCTCACTCAGAGCATACTAGCGTGATTCTACTCTCGCAGCAGTTGCCGTACATGTGTAGTGCGGGCAAAAGATCGAATTCAGGTTGCCCGATCTAACAGCGCCGAAGCGCTGGGGAGTTGCCGTCCATTACGACACCAGTTCAATTGTCCATGGTGACTTAGCCAGGCATCCTGGGACTTGAACACCCTCATTGCTCACGCTTTCATTGAACTCTGGACATCCGATCTGATTCTGCAACATTTGGTGAATGTCAAAGACAGTGAAGAACTCAAGGTCTACTGGTACTGGGCATCAACGGGCTTTTTCTGCGTCTGAGTGAGGACTTTATTCGCACCGAGCTGGTCAGCAATAGGTTAATCGTCCGTTCTAGGATTGCGCGCAATGCACGGAACTTCGAAACCTGGTCGGCGTACCAAAACTGCGAAGAAGTCTCCTTTTCAGACATTCCAGAGGAATTCATGATTGATGTTCAGGAGATCTTCAACACCCATGACCGGATGTCGAAAGCTTGGCTAGACAAGGTTCTTCGTTCAAAGTCACGACAATTATGGGTGGCTACTTACCAATGTACAGAAGCATGCTGCCAAGTACGGCAGCGGGGGATTCTGCAGCTTTCTCAAGTTGGCCTTCGACACGTCATCTCATCTTTTCTCGGGTAACTCAATAACCCGGGATGAAGAACTGATAGAGGAGATCTCTGCAGTATTCCTTGCATGGAAAAGACTCCGCAGGATGAGAGCCAGTAATGAAAGATGGTCAGAAGCTGACTATGTTGCAAGTGTGTACGTCTTGCCGAGCCACTATTGCACTCTTTGACGCGCTAATAACAACGATCATTTCAGCTATAATGTCTTTCGAAGTCCTGCCATCAGGAACAGTGTCTTTAGGTCCGGAGTTTCAGTCGTCTATTCTGAGTTGCGTTGGCCTCACATTGACCAGGGTGCAGTGTACGGTGTCTCTTCCACAACCACCTAGCATTGTTGCAGATGATACCCACCGCGTTCTGAACACCAAGACGGCCACCCCCGACTGTGCAGTATTCCTCCCAACAACACTAACGCGCCCTTTGTCGCAATCCGCAAAATCCCCATACAAGGTTCTCAAGAATCATCCAGCGATTGCGAAAGCCGGGACTGCGGCGAGAGGATCCTCGTTCCGGTATCAGAGTACTCCATGCGCTCAGCTTCCTGACATGCCTGGGTTCGAATTCGCGAGCAGTTTCTGGGAGGACAAGAAGCCAGTGCATACCTTTCTTGACGATGCATATCGCCAAAATCGCATCGCAACAACTTCCGGGGCCCGCCATCTTCACTCGCTGAATGTCAGAAGCCCTGTCATTGGACTAATTTGGGCGAACGGGAGAGTGCGAGCACATGTTGACTGGTGTGAAGTGGTGGATGGAAAGCCCGTGGGTCGTTCCAAACGTCTGAATGGCTTGAATATTGAGTTGATTGTGTTAGATTGTCGTGTCGGCTCCCTATTCGCGCCCGGGGCTTTCGAACGGAGACTCGATGTCTGACAGACCATTTCATGAATGGGACTTGGATAGCCCAAGCGACATCCTCCAAGTCTACTTTCTAGTTCGCAATATTGACGAATGGACTTGTGGTCGATTCCATCGCCGGGTTGTCAAAGGTTTGAATCAGTTGGTCGAGAGCATCACTCTGAAGGACGGGACGTATCAATCCTGGAAATGGGTTGGAAACATATCGCCTGGTTTAGCCGTGAAAGTCCTCAAGGAGAATGCTGTTGTCTCTTTTACCTCAACCTCGTCCGGATCTTCTCCGCCGAAGAAAGACAAACGTAGGCGGAGGAGACGGTCGAGCCACTAGGCACCGAAGAGCAAGAAGTGTCAAACGGCAATCTACACTCTTATGCAGGCTAATACTTTGCGTTCATGTTGTGCTACAAATCTACGTATGATTAAGCTTCGTCTTTTATTTCCAAACGGAAGGGATTTTAGTGACCACTTCCGCCCACCTCTCCAGCCTCCCCGATTCCCAATCTTCAATATACGAAAGACAAGAAGCGGAACGTGCCTCCTCTACTTTTAATCTTTTCTCGGCATCACACCAGAATAGAACCCATGAACCCATCCGGATGTGACCTGTGCTACGCTCAAAGTACCACTTATTCACCGGGTTATTCGATCGGCTGCGCCATACAAGATCCCGACCTTCACCCTTGCCTTCTTTACCACCATTGGGATTGATGGAGAAGGGATGGCCTAGGCCATAGGATTCATCGTGGAGGGCAACCCAAAGGAAGTCGACTGTGCCATCACCCTGGTGGCTGGGTAGGACAGCGAACTTGTCCAGGTACGACATTGGGAGAGAAGATGAACCGGTAAGGGGCTCGTTGGTAACAATGGCTGCACCGACGTAATCTCCGGCTACTACCACAAAGTCAAGGGAGGTTTCTAGGCGTTTGTAGTAGGCATTGATGTCAAGCGTCCGCTGAAAGGAGGTTTGAAGCAAATAATTCAATTTATCCCTGTCGACACTGGCCAAATCGCGGATGACCCGCATCGGCTGACCACGGCGGAGAAGAGTGGGCGTGTCGGGGGTCAGCTTGCGGTTGCCTTGTAAGAGTGCATGAGGAAGACTCGAGGAGACGGCAGGCTTGTTGGTAATCAGGTTGGCTATGAGAGAACTTGGCGAACGATGTGATACCATTACGGCGGACGAAGTTGGAGGCATGTACGACAGGCACGTGCGTGCGAGGGCCAAATTTGAAAGGGCAGACGGTCTGTCTGCCAGCCACGCGGGATCGAACGTATCCCGAATGTAGTCGAACTCGGAGGTGAGATTGATCAAGAGATGGGGGTATCCTGAACGTGCATAGGATGGTACGCCACCTTCCCGATTGATGATCATCAGTCGCATAGGGGTGAGATTTATATCTTCTGAGTAGTCCGCATGAGGGTCCGATGGCTTTTGGGACTGGGACTTGCCATCCAGCTCGGCGGCCTCTACCATGCCACGTGCGAGAGCTGCAACTATGTCATCGGCGTTGACGCGGGTAGAACGGCAGAACGAATCTAGAGCGAAGGGGGGGATAACAGGGATTTCACCGGCGCGGAGGGCTGAGCGAATTGGCGCGAGGTCTTCGGGGAAGACATGCGCTTCGGGAAAAGTGGTACTGTTGATGGATGTGTCGCTGTCTCCCGGTTTAGGTCCCAGGCGAACGAACGCGCCAAGGACAGGACGGGCCTTGGCACCCTGGGCTTCGAGGGCAGCGACGACACGGTTGGTTTCTTCCGTGACAGCAGCTCGTTCGCGATCGTCGCCTCTGGGTAGCTTGTCATGCTCGATGACAATGACACTGACCAAACCGAGTTTTTCCAAGTAAACCATGCCGCGAGAGATGCTGTCGAGTTGCCTGTCGCTAAACGGGCCCTGGAGCTTGACCAGAGCGGTGCGACAGTAGACCGGATTGAGGATCGAGGATATGACATGGCTTGTTTTTGCATCGGAATCCAAAGATTTCAGTGTCTGTGGTGCTTCGTCAGACGTACGACTGTGTGGGCGGGGGGCGGGAGACGGGAAACCGAAGAGAGGGGGAGGGAGTGCCGGTTTTTTATGACGGTGCGGTTGGGGAATACCGAAGCTGTCGAGGTACGACTTTGTGTCGCGCAAGGAGGGGTTTGCCCTCAGGATGGAGAGAATGAAGTCCTGTGTCAAAAGTGAGCGATGTGGTGATCGGAGGAATACGCGTGGCGACTTGCGCTTTCTGACGGATCGAACTCGTCGCCCTCCGGGGGCAGAGAGGGCAGGGGGGGCTGGCGGAGACTCCTGATTGTCTGGAGAGAGATAAGCGGGGGCGGGGGGGGGAGAGGGGGCGACATACTGCATACGAGGCACGGAATGTTGTGCTGCGATGGGCGGAGAGGAGACGGGACGGGGCATGCGAGAGAACGGACATGGCTGGGGGGTGGGGAAGGACTCGGAGCGGTATTTAACATGTGTGGCAGCTGGACAGCAAGGCTTGGATGCTGGACGAGCTGTATTTGCTGTATGTAACACTGAGCTGAATCCGCGACTCGAACGGCAATGGCACATTCCCCTCATCTACATTACAAACGACTATCGACCCAAGTCCATCCCCGTCAGAACGTCAGAACCCGAAAGTGTCGCTCCTGGGACTAGCACGCGTCTCAGTCGACGCCAGCGGAAATAAGCAGACCGACACTCACATCCACCAGTATCACGCTGTCTTCGCTGCACATCGCCTCCGTAAACACTGGCCCCCGCTCCGACGGCGCAGCCAGCTTCCTCCGCAACACCCGGTACGGCAGCCTCGTGCGCACCTCCCCCATAAACACCCTGCTGCTCAGCACGCTCGTGTCCCCAACATGCCACTCAACCTCGCACGTCTCCCGTCCGATATCCCTTCTGATCCCAAGCTGGTTAAAGTCCCACACCTCCAATATCCGCGAGTCCCTATGACGACTCTCTCGCCCGCCCCCGATGACTGAACTGAATCGAGTGCCAAACACGTAGCATACCCATGTGTGGGAGTGCGGCGCTTGTGCTATCATGCGCGTCCCAGCCGGTCCCCACTCGGTCCACTCGAAGTCATGCCGGGTTTCGCCTTCCCCAAGCGCATCAACACGATCCAGCAGTGTGTTCGACAGCACAAACAGATCTATCGGAGAGATTTCTTCACCCTGCATGACCCAAATCGTCACAATATACAGTCTCGGCCCAGATCCGATTGAAAACGGCACTTGAACACTTGAATGTGGCGACCAGCCAGTACACGGGTCCGACCGGATCAGGAAATTCAGTGGGTGGACCCAGGGGTAGCAGGCTGGGTATAGAAATGCGCAGAGATAGTCCACTTCGTCGAACTCGGTCCTTTCGCCATTGCTGGTGTCTAGGTCTACCACGAAAAGCCGAGGCTGACTGAGGTTGAATTCGACCTCTCCGAAGCCACCTACCAGAATAAGACGTTCAGTAAGAAATGCAAACGCCATCAGGTTGGCACTGCGGGTGCTCTGGATGGCCAGGGTGAGTGTGTGCAACACTAGCTGGTGTCGTCTTACCAAAACTGTCTCCCCTGTCTTCCAATTCCATACCACGAGCTCTGACGGTGCTATCCCATGACTAACAAAGTGCACAGCAACACGATCGCTGTGGATCTGGATCGTGAATGTCAAATTTGCGGTGCGCAGGTCGACATCGTGTATGAGCACGGGCGACTTTGTGGCCAGAGGGTGCACCTTTCCGGATGACAGGGAGCGTAGGTGTATCGAGGTTTCTATTCGTGCATCGTGTACAGTGGGTCTTGAAAGACGTAAAGATACGGCTGTGGTGGGGGTATACAACTCACCGAAGCACTGGCTGTGCAATGAGAACAAGAAGATCTTGAGCGGGATCCAGCGTAAAGTCTCGCAAAATGAAGTCCAGCTCGAGCGACCACACGTGCTCTTGGATGCTGCGATAGTAAGACGGAAGGCGACGGAACACTAGGCCACGGCCGCTCGAAGAGTTGGACTGGGCCAGTACGCCACCATAGAGTTCATACAGGAAGCCCTGGGACATACGGACATCTTTCGATGCGGACCACTGCAGGGTCTGCCATGCAGCTTGGCCATCGCGGAGCATAGACAAACGATCGGCGTGACCCATGGTGCTGGGAGGGCCATTTTGCATGCCAGAGACGGCGAGCTCGATTGTGTACTGGCACGAGGCGTTCTCTTGTACGGTTGTATAGAAAAGGCGGCACACCTGGCATGGTAGCCGATTGAGTCGGACGAGCGGGCGGGCGGAGTGGGGGACTCACGAGGCTACAAGTGAGCAGGTCACGATAGCCAAGATGGGAGAATACCTTGATGATGATCTCGGCGGGGAGGTCCAGCATGACGGTAGTGGACGAGGAGTAGCACGTGATCCGATGGGGCATTGCGCAACAATATCTCGCTTTCGTTCCCGCCCAGTTTCACATCCACGTTCAATGTCGCCGCCGCCGTCTACAAAGGTACTCTTCCATCTCCCCCTCGACCTCCACAATTCACCTCCCCCGCCCTCTAGTTTTACCAGGAGGACATCGTGAGGCGAATTGGTTCGCCGAGCGTGCATGGTGTCGTATTGGTAACAACTGATGCTCTCCGTCTCCGCTCCCTCTCACAGTCCTTCTCAGCGCTGTTGGCATGATGCGGACGATATCCCGCCCATTCCAAGCCCCCTCATCGATCCGCTTATGCGCCCCCTCACCCGCGGCGAGGTTGGCGTGTCTTTCCTACCCGGTGGTCTTCGCGAGATTGTCCTAGAATCCGAATACGAGCTGGTCGATCGCACTTTTCAGGCAGGGGATTATTGCAAACGCAGCCTCGACGACGTTCGCTCCGGCGTCGTAGTAAGCACTCATGCACAGGCTAGGCTTGTACACTCCATCAGCGGCGAGCCCGTCCAGGGTTGGAGAAACGTCAAGGATCTTCGTCACGCAGCCAGCGTCAATGCGGGCGACTATGTCGCATATGACGATTGGATAGGGCAAGTAAGGAATTCCCATGTTCTCCATGTCACGATCAAAACTTACTCTCCATCAAGGTCATCGAGGTATGCATCTGTCGAAACGCGGTCCATCAGTTCGTTCACTTCTGCAGCTTTTCGACGAACTCGTCATCTCGGCATCAGGCACCCTTATTCGGATGCCAGAGATAAGTTCGCGCCTCACAATTGGGGACAAAGGCCTTGTATGTCAAATTGTCTCTCATGCCGTGGTGTTAAGTTACCGAGGATTTCGTCTAGGATATCTTGCCGCATCCTCTTACTTTCCACGGTGTTCATAACGTGTGTCAAGGTGCCCCAATGCCAACAGTGAATGACACCGTGGTTGATCTCCAGCATACTGTGCTTGCCATATGTTGGCTAGCATTGAACCAGACGGTATGGTCGTTCGATCTTTTCCTTTCCTCCTCTGACTCGAGTTCTTAGCTTGATCGTGATGCTGCATTAACAAAGCGACGGCCTGAACGCTTTTGGCACGGAGAAGACCTCACAAAACTCACGGTTCTGAGGACAAAGTCCGGTGACATTCGTGTCGGTGACAAAGTGATTATTCCCGGCGACGAGATCGTCCCAATCGTGTCATTTGACACTGGAGTCGAGGTCAATAGTAAGATTGACAGCCGCACACTGTGTGTTCAGGAAACGCGGACGACTGTGACTGTTCTATGGCAAGATGGCGAGAGAGAGACCTTGCCGTCCACGGACCTGATCCCTTATTTGAATGTTGATGAATACGATTGCTGGTGTGTATGCATTCTTCATCAGAGGATGTCCGCTCAAATGTGTCAACAGGCCAGGTGATCATGTACTGTGGAAGAATGAAGACCAGGAACGTGTGGCCATAGTCCAGTTCGTCAATTCCACGGACAGAGTCGCTGTCATTCGCTGTGCGGATACGGGTATTCTCGAAACCGTATCTGTCTTAGAACTTGATCCAAATGGAACAGGAGACACGAGTCCAGATGCATTACATGGCCACGGTTTTGGCGTACGACGAGGCGACTCGGTCTTCATACACCCGGTGGATACCACAAATGGGTTTGCACCTCCACGCGTTCCTAAGATTGGTGAGATCGAGGAATGGGTTCGTGAACCACCAGTGCGAGCCGATGGAGAACTTTGTGGGTGGAGACGTACCATGGCCGATCTGGGAGCGATGATGGCAGCTAATCGTAATACCCAACGACTTTATCTCTATGATGTTTCTCTCCCCACCGTAGGTGACAACTCTCTTTCGTGGTTCGGGGAAGTTACGGAGGTATGTTCCGGACATCTTGACCGACTCTTGTTTAACCATTGGTTACAGCTCCATCTAGATGGCTCAGTGGAAGTGACACACCCAAACATGGATGTGTCTGTTTTGCCTTTGGAAAGATTAACAAGACTATATGACAGTCTGGAGCAGATCGAGGATGATGGCTGGGACGAAGAAATGTCAGAACACGACTCGAACGAGGAATACTCGGAGGGCGTTTGGCTGCAAGATGGAGATGGTGTTTGGCGGTACGAGAAGAATTCTGACGACGATGAATGGGAGGAAACAGACGAGGAGCCAGAAGAAATGGAGGTTGACATTCCCTGGACAGAGACTGAATCATCACTGGGACTAGACGATGACTCGCTTAATCCCCCTCCAAGTACTACCACACTGGATCTTGCTGATTCTGTCTCTCCGCTCGCCACTTCGCCCTCTACATCCCCAGAGATGAGCCAGGAATTGGTTGTGAATACTACTGCAAAGGATACGGTTGAAGTGGATGACGATTCGTTATGGAAACGCTTCGAGATCCTACCCTCTGCCCCTACCGACCACGCCTTTTACTCCACGTCCGCTAGTCAACCCTCGCGAGCTTTCCTTGCTCGGCTGACCAAAGAGTATCGAGCTCTCTCTAATAGTTTGCCAGGTGAATGGCATTCGTGAGGATAATTATGCTTTGACCCTGATCACATTTGCCAGACTCAATCATAGTGCGCGCATACGAGGATCGTTCAGATCTTTTGCGATGCTTGATCATCGGGCCAGAAAATACGCCGTATGAAGATGCACCATTTGTGATAGATTGGATGCTAGACTCCAATTTCCCCCAAAGCCCGCCAGTGGCTCATTTCCTCAGTTGGACAAATGGCAATGGGAGAGGTGCGCACGCCCTATTGTGATTCGCCGACGGGTGCTCACTGCTATGTCAAATTGCATCATCTAGTCAATCCGTAAGTGAATACGAACATACAAATCGCCCTGAACAAACAGCCATATATGTGTGTTTAGGAATCTTTACGAAGAGGGCAAGGTTTGTCTGTCAATCTTAGGAACATGGTCTGGCGATCGCACCGAGATTTGGAGCGCGTCAAGATCGAGTTTACTACAAGCTTTTGTCTCCATCCAAGGTCTCGTACTAGTAAAAGAACCGTGGGTCGTAATGTTTTGCTGGTGGCATTGTCTATCTAAGAGTCGTCTAGATGGTTCTGTGAGCCTGCGTACGAAAAGCTGAGAGGTACGGAAGAAGGCATGGTCAACAGGTCATGATTCTGCGCATCGAAGATTCCTTTATGCTCACTTCTTTATAGTCGGCTATACAGCGAAAAGGCGTATGTCTTGTCGAGGGGATTCGTCCGCCGAGCGCTTGAGATCCCGCTTGGTGGTCTACAGCCGGAGATCAATTGGCTGTATTACGCCAGGGGAAGGCTTGCCAAGGTCCTTGATGATGCCCGGCAGCTGATTGAGAAGAGCAAGAATGAGCCTGCAGGTGACCACGATCAAGATCTTGCGGTGCCTCGACTAACTACAGGAGGAATCATCACACTGGAGCGAACCTTGGGGAAACTCCAGATTTTACTGGATCGAAATCAAGCTACAGGAACAGCGTGATTGATCTATCTAGTATCTCTTCTGGAATCCTCTGGTATGAAGTAGCGGTATCTATCGGGAATGTTGTACGTTCGTTGCTAATGTAGCCAAGCCCCACCATGAATACGACGTACGACGATTGTTCATAAATGCCCAACAAACAATTATTGTTGCCTGTGGTAAGTTCCACACAACTCAGAGAATTGCGGAAAGCGTGTACAATAACGAACGACTGGAAACATGACGAGCTGCGCGCCCAAAAAATATTGCAAACACAAGCATGTGGTCCTACAATATGTCCGACGAACACATTGGACAGATATTTACCGGTTCCATTCAGCAGTGGCCTAGGAAGCTGTTTTTTGGAAACGTTTGTCCGTAGTCCTTTGTCCATGTCGTTAGGTTCGGGTTGCTGTACGCCTCAATGTACCTTCGAATCTGTGAGAATGAGTAACAGGACTGTTGGAATGTACTTACTGATTAATATAAGCTGCAGTAGGGAAGTCCTTTGGATCACAGCCAATGTTGATCGCATTCTTCGGTTGGTAGACGCGAATCCAGTCTATCCTCATGGTCGTCGGAAAGGTGAGCGCCGCAAAATCGGGAGGTGCGAAGTTTGGAGATATTCCCAGATTGGCGATCAAATACTACGGGATGACTTTTCAGCTTGGGGGTACACGCAAGTAGGATAACCGTGTACCATGGGTTCCTGCGAAATCGGTCTGTCTGAGATCTCGGTCGCTGAATCAGCTGCCATCCCGCTTGCATCCAACGTCCAAGCAGCTTGATCATTGTTAATCCAGGTTATGTACTTATTCTTTCCTGTGAGATCCGAAGGTCCAAGGGTTCATGATGCACTTACACCACCACTAGACGCGTAACCTGGGACATCATTCGACGTCAACAAGGGATGGCGCAAGGGAATAGTAAGTACCTGGTTTATACTCGTATCCATATGTCGCAAAGCCTTGCGAGGTCAGCTCGTAGCAGGACTGATCTGTAACAACTCAGCGCGCGTCACGAGCACGGGTGACTGCTTACTCGTGGTCGTCACTCCAGACGTAGCCTGCTGGAAAACACCACCCATGTATGGATTCAGCTGGGTAATAGATGGGTTCGGGATGTTGAAGTTGCTTGAAGTGTTAAACCATTCATAGGCAGCGTTCATGGGCTAAGAGAATACTGGTTAGAGTGTGTAATTCATCACAGAGCTCACTTACACCCCACTGTGCAGACTGCGAGACTTGTCCCTGAAGTGGGGTACCCGAGACCTATAATCATGAGTAGGGACGTGTGGTTTGTGGATGATATGACACACTTGGGATTCAAAAATATCGATCTCTGGAGATGCACGGCCGACATACGTTCCGTCTGAGTGGACGGGTCCAGGATGTGATTCACCTTTACAGGTACATCTCGATAGACGTTGACCGGGAAGGTAAGACAAGACGCCCCCATGGTCTGGGTCACCGTTGGTCAGAGCCGCGGCGGGTCCACCGTCGTGTGTTTGGTTCGCTACGGTACCAACGTCACAGGTGTCATAGGAATAGGGCCACTGGTCGAAGATAAGGATATATTACGCTCATAGAAAGGGAACAATCCGCACCAAGCCTTCCAAAGAAGCACCATAGCCCACGCGACCTAGCGATGGTATTTGAGCTAGTGAACAATCAATCTGGTGCGTACACTCACCTAGATTTCCCATCGTCCATACTGAAGAAGAGAGTTAGTGCGTCGACGACAAAAGAGGAACGTGCGAGTCCAAACCTGCAGGCCAGAGTCCTGGAAGGGCAGGGTGGGGTCAGCAGCGCGCAGTAATATATAGGCGGCAATCTCTGACCGACTATGTTATTGGCCCCCGGTAAAGTGACGGATACTAGTACCATGCCGCCGGTGAAACAGAACTTGTTCCAAGTGGAAATCATTCCGCTAACGTAGTTGAGGTTGTTCATGCTCCGTTGTGCCATCGTAATTTCCAGTGCACCGTTCTTGGTTGTTATCTGGTCAGGCCAGTACCATTCCAAGTCGTTGGTCTAGTTTGCATGTCAAGAACAATACTGGATCGGAGAAAGGGGGCAAAC
The DNA here is from genome assembly GCA_003316145.1 of Neoboletus magnificus. Classification (NCBI taxonomy): domain Eukaryota; kingdom Fungi; phylum Basidiomycota; class Agaricomycetes; order Boletales; family Boletaceae; genus Neoboletus; species Neoboletus magnificus. The sequence continues at coordinate 34,899 of QFEI01001401.1, read as the reverse complement.
GTTACCTGCCAGTAATGGAGATCAACTGCCTCCCAGTATGGATCATCACCAGGCCAGAAGGTGCGGTTATCGGTGTTGAATTCATCGCTAAAAACCAGTTGCCACTCCGAACCATCGGCGAAGGATGTCACCGTACGGGCCGAGGATGGGGTGTCAACGTCGATGAGACCGAAGCTATTCGGCATGGTAGGAACCTATGCGAAAGAATATGAGTCATGTGACATGATAGAGCATATTGCTCCTTGCCTGGCCGCTGGCATTGGTACCACCTAGATTGAAACCGCCGGCGTAGGAGATGGAGTGGGTGGTGAAATAGGATGCCATGGGGTATCCCGCGCTGGAGACGCGTCAAGACGAGGCCAAATCGGAGGAAAGGGACATACAACAGGGCGACTAGGCCGACGGCGAGAAAAACCAGACAGCCGAGGTTGGTTAGGCCTCTGTAAGTGAGCACGCTGCCGCCGCGGTCACTCTTTCTGTCACGCCGTGGATCGGGATTGTGGAGGAAATCATCAGGCTCGGGGTGATTTGGAGAGAGATCAGCCCCCCAAGATTGGGGGTCGGGTGAGAGGGAAAACTGGAAGGGAGAGATTGAGGGGTGAGAAGGAGGACGGAGGGAGGGCTTACCTTGTCGGAGATGGATTGTACCTGGAACGCAGATGGCCGGCCTGCGGTTGCGCCGGAGTACGGGGAGTCGTTCTAGATCGCGTTAAGCGGGAGAGTGAGTGAGCGGGAGGAAGACGAACGAGGGAGTTGACGCTAGGGACGGTTTTGATTGACAGAGGTGCTCTTGCGAACGCGGCCTGCACACCCTGGGGACCCCTTTGGGAGGGAGGAAGGAGACTTGCGGTGGACGGCGCGTTCGACGCAGCCTGGGCGTAGAAACGGCCCCGGGTATCAGGAGCTCGAAAGGCCATGGAAAGGGTGGATGTTATAAACGAGCGGCGGTGGACACAACAAGCGATTTTAGTGTACAGCCGAGGTGAGCGTCGACGACGACGAACTGAAACAATGAAAAAAATTAATTGTTTAATTAGTTAGCTAACCAGCGTCGTCATACGCTCCGCCACCGCCCCGGCCGCCTTTCTCAATCCCGCCTCCCACCGCTCGTCCCGACCAACCGCACCCAGAAGCGCCGACTTCTGCATCAGGTAGCGATCGCGTGTCGCGCTCACATCTCCATCCAACTCGTCGCCACCCGCGCACCATCTCCGAAGCGCCACTAGCGAGTCCCTCGTCTGCTTTATCCTTTCACGTTTGGAAGGGCGTCCCTTTTTCTTGCGCCCTTGGGTTGTCAACGTCGGCGTGACGTCGGCATCTTCCACCACAACTTCGCGCGGGAGCGCTCGGGGACTGAGCGGACACATCTCTGCGTGTGGCAGAATCTGGAATGCTTGTGCCTGCAGCAGGCTAGACTGTACGCAGACAACATATGGTCGAATAGGAAGCAAAAAATCACCGTCCAGGGCGTCGGGGAGCATCACCATCTCTTCATACACATCTTGTGTGACACATCAGACACGAGAGGAAATTCGAGCAAGCATGCGCACCGCAAGTGAGTTCTACTTGCGCGGCGGAATACAACGACGGCGCCGAGGTAGATGGCTGAGTGCGGAGCATCGTGTACAGACCAAACAAGGCTACTACGCGACTCAGGGGGGTCTCCCTATCACTGATGCGTTCTGGAATACATCAGATCGGAGATGCAGGAATCTGATGCGACACACCCACCCGAGAAAAGTCGCATCAAAACTCTGAGGAATACTGCGCGGGAGCGTGCGTCGAATACCTTGAACTGGACCCATGTCCAGCCCTGTCTCTGCCAGATTTCCTTGAAGAGGGTAAACGGTCGGATCCGCGAGTGTACAGACTGAGTGTACTGGTGTAAGTACTCCTGTATGAGGCAGTCGATGTCCGCACGAGCTGCATGGACAAAGGCAGAGGACGTGAAATAGGCAGGCTGTAGTATGACTTGTCCACGACTGCTCGAGGGCGACGGAGCAACAGACATCTCAATCTCAAGCCGAGCTGGGATTTCCTTTCCAATAAATTAACAAACAAGCGTAAATACCGGAACGAGACGACGAACATCGACCTCAGGCTGCGGACAACCCGCCTGCAGTGCCAATGGCGCCACCCTTTCTTCGGAGAGGCAACCTGACATGCTTCTTCTGCTTGTCAGCGGTGAACCCTGCTCCAGTCGACTCCCGATCCTATCGTTGTCCCCATTGCAACTGCTGGAACAGATATGATACCAATGGAGAAATCATGTCCGATGAACCAGCGATGCATGACGAAAAACTGAACGCGCGCTCCTTTGCGAAGCGTGGTTCGTCTCCCTTTCTAGTCTTTTGTCTCTATCGCCGCTCATTTCCTCCACAGCATCTCCGAGCAAGGACAGGCTTCCATCCCCGTACGGTAGAGGTCCATTCTGCCACACATGTCAAACAAACCAAATGCTCCTCATCAACCTCCTCTCAAATTATCTGCCACCTCCACAGGCAAGCTCATTTGCAACAATTCATATCCCACCACGTCAACTCGGACCATTGTTTCACAGCACCCCGATTACGCTCAGCGCGTACAACAACTGCCTGCGTATCGTGAATCGTTGCACGTGCGATACCCTCCTGTCTGTGTGAATTGCCTGCCTGCAGTTGAAGACGAAATAGAACAGAAGAATCAGATGGCTCGGACGAAAGCCCTTGGAGGCTGGCTCAAAGAAAGCAAAGGAAAAGAAAGGCAGCGATTGGTATCTGGATCTAGAAAGGGCCGTGAGAGGCTGGGGTTCCAACTTGCTATCTGGCGACTAAAGGGTGCTTTATGGTGGACCACCCTCCTGTGCGTAGTTGTTGCTCATGCAACTGGTAGGTGCAATTGCCTTGTACGTTGAACTTCGTTGACCTCGCCCCCCAGCGATTCGAGGTTACGACTTTCCGCATCCGCTTGCTAGAGCCATTCCTGCACTCCCTACGTTTTGTCTTTTCTCTCTCTTTTATACAGCCTGGGACCCAACTTACTATCGCTCCCGGAAAGCAAGAGTGCAGGGACGTGATGTCCGCATTAAAGGAAAGACTCCCTATGTTGTAGGTTTTGCGTTATAATTCATGCGAGTCGAGCGACTCACCTCGCATAAGATCCTTCAGGCACTCTCGTGGTTCTCTAGATTCACCACGTCCATTCTTCTATTTCTGTCATGGCAGTCTTCATCTTGGGACTATCTCCGCATCGCTGCTTATCCGTTGTCTCATCGTGTTAGCACACATTGTTCGGTATCACTCCTTCTTGAATTATTGGTACGTTGCCCTTTCATTGGTTCCTGAGCTATCAACGCAAACAAAAATAGGTATTCTCGTCGTCGTTTACCATCCTGCATCTACAGCGGCCTCCAACAGTCCGCCTCATTGAGACGCCAACGAGATCCTCTTCCGTGCGCGATACTCCCGAATCATCAGCACATAGTACACGTGCCTCTCCCATGCTCACAGCATCAGTCAACCACGAACCGGACCTTCTCGCCTCCCTCACACTTTCCTCTAAACCACTCATACCCTCTACCAACCCGATGTTTGGTCACCCCTCCTTGGTGTCTCCCACCCCTGCCCCAACTCCTTCTCAAGGATCTCCAATCAAAGTTGATGAAAGTCCGGACGAAGATGCAATGGATTGGACTCCCACCAATCCGTCCCCCGTCAAGGTCAAGAAAGCCGTATACGACGACGGAACTTGGCTGCGCCCCCAGCATTTCTTCCCCCCTGAACGTCCCACGGGCCTTGAGAGCCTGTTCGCGAACACTAAGCTTGACGATGGAGACGCACATTCCGCCAAGCCAACTGCTACTGTGCGGAGAGGCTTTTGGAATGCAAGAGCGATTGGATGGTGGATAGCTATAATCCTGATACCTCTAGGTACTGTTGCTTACCACAGGTGGACGAAGGGACGGATACAATGATTGATACACACCCATATCGCAGTGCCACTGGCCTGCGAATGACAGTACTACACGAGTATCTTGACTATGTCTAGGGATGAGTGCCGATCAAAGCAACCAAACAATATCTACGTGTGTGTGGGTAACTATGTGGAAACAAGGGTATGAACGCGTGACGTTGATGCGTTGATTAAGATATCGGATGAAACTAGCAAAACCATCGAATTGCATCGTCCAGCAAGCAGATGAAATTGATATATGTCCAATGTAAACAAGGACCGAGAACACCCACACAACCAAGGATACCAACAACCGTAGAACTTGTGCACACAACAACCTCTGCCTGAGACTAATACCCACTGTACCCATGGTGAAGAGGAACTCCGTATTGATCATACTGAATAGGCCTATTGATGCTGGGTGCCCGTTCGAGAGGTTCTTGCATCATCGGTTGCGGACTGGGGCCACGAGCGAGGTCTGCGTACCCACCAACTGGAGCGAGATGTACTGGACCAGCAGTGAAATCATGGTCAGGGATAGGGTTGAGGGCTAGAGGACCATGTCCGGCAATGGGTCCTCGCATTTGATCGTCGACGAGACCGGAGCCCGAGTGGAATGAAGATGCACGGGACAATGGGCGCTGCTGGCTAGGGAAACCAGTATCTTCATTGCTTCCACCTGGCTGCCAGTCAATGGGCTGCATGCGACCCTCGAAATCAGAGGAGGGTCTAAACTTCCACTTGCGAATGATGGTCCACACAATTACCGCGGCCCCAACAGACGCGGCAATAACGATGAGAACCGTCATCGCCGCATGTGACATGCCTGAGGAGGAAGAAGTTGAGCTAGTTTGCGTGGCCGTTGGTGCACTGCCGGCGGTCAGGTACAAAGTGGACTGTGTTGGCGTCGACGCAAGTGTTTCGCTAGCTTGGGCTGACGTCTGAGGGGTGTTGGATGGATGACTTGAGGCGGAGGACGTAGTGGTGGGCTTGGCGGTGGGCACAGTGGATGAAGTGGTACCTGACTGAGTAGGCAAAAGCCCGCCCACCACAGAACCCAACAAGCCAGTTCCGCTAGCTGCGGAAGGACTCTACGGGATCATTTCTTTAGTAACCTAGATGTCATAGGCATTCAGAGTCGAGCTCACCGCAGACGCAGAAGCAGGGGCGACCTGAGAGGTTGTCGGTACCGAATTCGCAGGTGTCGTTTGGGCTACAGCCGAGGTAGCTTGTGTGGGCTGAGCAGCGGGTGAAGTTTGGGGTGTTTGTTGACCCTGCGCCGAGGACTGACTACCCAAGACATCGACGGGTATCCGTTTCTTCAGCAGACGACCGAGGTTGGCATGGTCACGGCGGCCAAAGGTGTTGGCGTTGGAAGTAGTGACGGCCAAAGCAAGGGAAACATAGAAAAGAAAAAGAAAATTGAACTTGGCCATCTGTGAACGGTTGTTGGTCCAACTCTTCGGACAGAAACCGTAGTCTGTGAACCGAGTAGAACGCTAGGCAGAGGTAAGATGAACGGCTACTGCGAAAAGCGGGGAGAGCGAGGACTGAGCGAGCAGTGTTGAGGAAGGAGCGTAGGTAGCAAGAAGGAGCGACTGGTGAAAGTACAAAGGATGAGTCTGCCAGCGTCAACCGCCAGCTGCCTAGGGAACGGGGACACCTGTCATTTCCTAATCGGTACATCACACCGTGCATCCAAACTGATAGTTCAATTGGTCTGCTTCACCTAAACTACCAAAGTCTCTGCAAGATACATGTCCAAATGTCAGATTATTCGAATGTCGAGCGGCACTTCCAAAGGCTAGAACTAGAAACTATACTAGGGGTGGCTCGTCAATGACCACTCGCTGAGTGGAACACTGCCTGGCTGCACGTATGACGAACTTGACACACCCGGCCACTGGGGATTCAGCAGAACCTCTAGTGTGTATTGACCGGCGGGCAAACTGATCGTGAGCACCGTCACACCCGGGTTGGGCTGATCGGGCCAACCAGGCGGGGTGGATGGGTCAGTGGACAAACGCACGGCGTCCATAGTGGAGAACTGCGCCTCTGATGGACTCAGAAGCTGAACCTCAAGAGTGTTCGAGCCGATGGTCAACGTGGCAGTTTGGTTGTTGTTGCCAAGTGTAACAGTGCCGTTGGTGTGCCCTCGCCACATGATAGATCCCGATGCGGTGATCTCGTCCTGGATGAGCACTTGCCGGCGTTGGTTTATCAGACGGACTCCGCGCAAGAAGGACGTCCTATATGTATGTTATAACCCTTGCATCGATAGTGGTGACAATAGGCTCACACATTGAAATATGCACTTGCCAAGTTGGCAGTGAAGTACGCCGTCGAGTTATTAGGCACATTGAAGACAGTGCTGGAGCCCTGAACAGTCCCCGAGGAATCAAAGTTCACAGTCGGTGCGGCCAACACGTTTTGGTTGGCACCGTCAACGAGGATTGTGTTCTGGCCTTCTGTTCGCTTGCGATAATATAGCCACCTTTCGCTATCCTGCGTGTCATTGCTGAAATAGCCTGGAGCGACATAGTTACCATCGCCAAGTTCTCCAAACCAGCGTTGTCCCAAGGCATCAACCACGAAATCGCCGCAATCTAGGTCGTTGTGGGTCTGATGGCCCTGAAGTGTCCCAGCTTTCATCGCGACAAACAGTGCATTCTCGTCTGTCCAGGAGGACCGCATTGAAGTCCACTGATCGGTGCTGTTGTCGAAGAAATGGTCGAGGGCCAGACCATCCCAAAATGCTCCAGAAACCGTCGGGTCATACCAGAACATGCTCCACGGATCAGGAGCGTCCGCCTGATCACGCTGGAAGAGTTGGTATTGAGGCATGTTAAATTGGGTACCATAGAAGAACATGGGATTAGCCGTCGCGGTGTACTTGTTTGGGCCGGTGTCGCCATAGTTGAACAGAGAACCAGGGCCGGTGGCATGCATATGGAAAAGGCCCGAGAGCTTCATGCCGGGGTTTACGTCAAGAAGGTTGTATGTGGAACCAGTGGCAGTTAGGAGCGAGGACGCCAATTCAGCGTGTCCTGTCGAACCAAAGTACCAATAATCGTTGGTTTCCGACCAAGTGCCGTCACTGCTGGGTGCGAGGGCGCAATTCTGAACAGCATTTGTAACCGTCATACTGAGAAGCTGTTGGGCAATGCCGGTGGTGTCATCTCCGAGGATGGCTAACGAGCCCATGGTGAGGCCATTGTTACAAACGCAGTTCCAGTTACCCACTGCGCCGGTACGCCACCAACCATAGTATAACGGATCGTTGGCATCATTATACGCAATAGCGCCATTGCTAAGGCCATATTCGATCATAGTGAAACGGATGCTCTCGAGCTGGTCCGATGTCCACTGTTCATATAACCAGTCATAGGCAATGGCGTAGGCCGCCGTTAACTCTGCAGTGTCAAGGAAATGGACGGGGTTCCATCTGGAGCTATTATTAGGTCCCCAACCACCTGTCAAGTTACCGGCGGTATTCTGTGGCATGTGTGAGATGATGGAAATTAGACATTGGACGATGGGCAAACCTGGAGCTCGGTCCAAACCCTGTCAAGCCATTTTGTATCATTGGTCATCCGATAGACATATGAGAATGCCTTGACGCGTTGCTTGACCTGTCGAGCGGGGTCCAAGATACCATTGCCGCTGTCCATGACATATGGGACGGGAGGCAGGTTCATATATTGTGAAGCATTTAAGAAGATGGATGTGTTCCAGGAAGAAAGGTATGCATCGTTTTTGATCAAATTAGGGAGAGCCTGCCACTTGGAGGAAGCTGCGATGAGACGAGGACGATCGGAGCGTACTTGAGTCGGGCTAGGGTTGGAAGGTTGGAAGGGATCTTGCGGCCAGGCAAGGTTAGCATCCGAAGTGGAGATGAATGTAGGTGTGGTAAAGGCTGCGGTATTGGTCTGTTCAGAATGGTGGTTAGTGGTGAATACTAACGAACAAACTTTTTGAGGGATACGAACGGTGGCGGGGTAGAGCGGGAGCATGTAAAGACTATCAGTACCGGTTGGATATATACCGATAGCATTCTTAGCCTGAACGGCGGAAGAGGCAGCGTTGCTGGCCGAAGAGCTCTTACTGGCGCGCGAGCCAAGAACGCCACCGAGGACGGCCCCCGCAATTACAAGGACAGCGATGGGGACACCGAACTTGATCCAGTTGCTGACCTTTTTCTTCGGAGGTTGTGGTGGGCTGATGTAGCCGGTGGATGCGTTGTAGTATGGGTCGCCAGAACCGTACGGGGTGGTTCTGTTGTTGATTGAGGAGTAATTGGTAGCCATCCTGGATGGTGGGCCGGTGATGCGGCGTGGAGAGAAGTAAACGAGAGACAAGGATGGGACGGAAAGACCAGGACCAGCGAGACGACGAGGGTTGGAGTCAAGGAACGGGATGCAGCCCTCACGTTAAATTAGGCTGACGACCAGGTTCACACGTGCCAAAATAAGGGTGAAACATGTCACAGAGAACCCCACGGATATTCCGAGTCTGAGCATCATGTCGGTGACCTGCCCCGACACCGTGTCTACATTGGACGAGAACAAGTTCAACTTCATAGGTCTGTGCAAAGTCACTAGAGTCACCCGGTTACCACTCATGATGCCTTTATCACAGACATCGGAGGTAGTACCCGAATTTAAATGAGCAACATTGCAACTTAACTACCCTTTTCTCCAGTAAACATTACCGATCCCATCTTTCGAGGCATCTATCACGGCAAGAGAAAACATGAAGGCACGTCCATTAGATTTCATCTCGGGAGAGAAACAATACTGAGGCTGACATCCAAAGATGATCTTGACGTGGTCCTAGAGCGATCCCGCCTTGCTGGCGTCAAGTCGATGATCATCACAGGGGGTAGCCTGCATGAGTCCGGGCTCGCATTGAGCCTTGCCTACCAAAAAGGTCGGTGCTCAGCCTGTCTCCTTTGCTTGGTGTCATCCCTTCTCGTACCTCGCTCGCCAACAGGGCTCTATGCAACTGTGGGATGTCACCCAACACGTTCGAGGGAGTTTGATCAGCATCCTGGGGGCCCGGACGCTTATCTGCTTGCATTGGACAAGCTCATTGGCGACAATCTGCAGCCGAGCGGGAGAGTAGTTGCGATTGGGGAATGTGGTTTAGGTGGCCATCCCATACCCCCCGGAGATGTACAGGAGTGACCCACTTCCTGCAGATTATGATCGAACCCATTTTGCATCCAAAGAGGAGCAGCAAAGACACTTTCGTGAGTGTAAAGTGCTGATGTGAAGGGTCACCCAAGACATCTACCTTCATGTCCGGCAGGCGCACAGCTCTCACTGGCCAAGAAATACCACATTCCTCTGTTTCTCCATTCCCGGGCTGCTCATGTTGACCTGGTGAAGATTCTCAAAGAGGAAGGGTTCAGTGAGGATGGGGGAAGAGGTGCTGGCGCAAAAGGTGGTGTTGTGCACAGCTTCACTGGAAACGCCGAAGAGGCTGCAGAACTTGTGAGTACCCTTCGCGCCATCAACAAATTTGACGATCATGTTAGGGGGGGAAAGATCGGTATGGGATTTCACATCGGAGTAAACGGGTGTTCCATGAAGACTGAACAAAATCTCGAAACATTGAAGACCATTCGCCTAGATAGACTCTTACTCGAAACTGGTAGGGCAATGAGTACCATCAGATAGTGCTGAGACAAGACCATCGCAGATGCGCCATGGTGCTCCATGACAAGTACACATGCCTCGAAAGGACATCTGGACGCCTTGCCGGCTTCGCTGCGCTCCCGTTACTTTCCTACGGCTGTCCGTGCAGAGTCGTTCGTCCCCGGCAGAGCAGTCAAGGGTCGGAACGAGCCATCATCAATCGGAGGGGTCGCATGGGTATTGCATAGGCTGAACGATATGGTACTATTCGATAGGGTAGCGGAAATGGTGTACAACAATACTGTACAGCTCTTTTCTCTTCACGAGCTTGCATAGTTACGTATACCACTATACCACCGCCCAAACTTTGAAAGTAAACCCCAAGCTGGAGCAAATATAAAGTTAGGCTGGTCATGTCGAATCCAACACTCGACAGCTTCACCCTCTATGATATCCTCTCCCTCGTCGGACTTGGCTGGTATCTGGTTTTGTGGTCCATTGGTTTACTAGGATGCCGGATAGGGTGAGCCAGTCGCCATTCGAAAAAGTAACATTTTGATCGCATTTGTAGTCGTTCACGATACCGCCTCCGTCCTCGTCCTCCCCTCTCAACGTCCCAGAATGCACCAGGCGTCTCGATTTTACGACCCCTCAAAGGCTTGGATACCAACCTGTACGAGAACTTGGAGTCCACATTTGTTCAGGAATACCCGAATTTTGAAATCTTGCTCTCTGTTGCTGATGAAGACGACCAAGCTTTGACGGTGGTCAGAGAACTGATGACCCAATACCCTCAAGTGAATGCCAAGATTGTCGTCGGTGCGCATGTCGCATTCGCATGTTACATATTCCCAAACTCATGTATTCCATTGACAGGCGAGGAGATTGTCGGTGTTAATCCCAAAGTGAACAACCTCATGAAGTCCTATCGACAGGCCACCCACGATATCCTTTGGGTCATTGACTCCAACATCTCAGTTGCGCCTGGAACGCTTGCACGCTCAGTAGATATCCTTACTGAATCATCCATGACGCGAGATCCTTCCAAGAAGCGCATAGCCCTGGTTCATCACGTTCCCTTTGCGACCGAACACGAGGGATATCTTGGTGCACAGGTGGAAGCGGCGTTCTTGAACACCAACCATGCAAAGATGTACCTCGCCATCAACACCGTGGCTATCGAGTCTTGCGTAGTCGGAAAATCGAACTTGTATCGTCGTTCCGACTTGGAGCGGGTCAACGGGTCGCTGAAGCCACGCAAGGAAGCGGATTCGAGGGAGGGCGAGTATGGGCTTGCAGCCTTCGGATCTTTCTTGGCCGAGGACAACATGATTGCCAGTGCCCTTTGGCATGAACTGGATGTTCGACACGACCTTTCCTGCGACGTTGCACACAATGCGATAGGAAAAATGACGTTGGCTGATTACGTCTGGCGCCGCGTTCGATGGATACGTGTTCGCAAACACATGGTCCTCGCGGCTACTCTTCTCGAACCATTTACAGAGAATCTGGTGGCAAGTTCCATAGCCGCTGCGAGTATCAAGTACCTTTTCGGTGTGTCGCCGTGGGTTTTTTTACCCATCCACCATTCTGTATGGCTATGGGTTGACTTGGACGTATACAAGTCACTCGCTGGCTATCCACTTCCGGCTCATGGGCGCTGGAAGTTTATTGGGGCCTGGTGGATGCGAGAGCTGTTGACACTTCCTATATGGTTCTTGGCCGTGTGCGGAGATGAGGTTACGTGGAGGGGAAAGCGATACCAGGTTTTGCGGGCTGGGCAGGTACGGAGGACTGGGACTGACATTCGCAGCGGGGGCTTCTGGAGGCGGTGGTGGTGTCAAGAAGGAGATTCGTTATCTCAGTATGAATCCCTGCCCATTAATGAGCCGATCTGATGTAACGGGACGGGATTGGGATTTACAGCAGCGATAAGTATTACGACCATATTATAAGTGATACACATACGGGAAGTGATGATTAGAATATACAGGAAAATGAGCAAGGTTGGTGTATGCATACAAGGGATGGGTGGATGTCATGAGAGAGGAGGTTGTGTGTGTGGTATGTCCGTGGTGCCAGGGGAAGAATCAAGAAGGACCGCTCTTGCCTCGTCCTGACTATGCTTTGCCAAGAGACGGAAGTTGTGAATCATGACGACTTCATCAAAGAAGGCATCGGACCATTCGTCAGCTGCGCACACGTCAAGGGCTGATGTTCGGATTCTCATATCCCGGCCATCGCACGTTATCTTGCACAAGGAGGATTCTAGATTAGAAGAGGCAGAAGGTTGTGGGCTTTGGCGCGAGTCTCGGGCATCCTTCTGACGCTGATTGGAAAACCAGTTCTTGACTTGATGGTATTCTCTTGAAAGACGGTGAGGGGTAGATTGAGCTGAGGACGACGGGGACAAGTACCTCTGTATGATGATGCCGAGCTGTGAGACCCAAGCCTCGTCTGGATAGGGGGTGATCTCGTCGTAAACCATCTGCATGACCATGCGCTGGCGGACGGTTGCGGGGGTCTTGCCTGTGGAGGGGATTGCGAGCGCGCGACTCTTGAGCTCGCGGACTCTGGCATCGCGTTCGGAGTGAGGCTTTGGAGCGGTATGGGGTCCAGCGTGCCTTTGGACCTTTTTCCTGAGGTTGTCTTCAGAGGCACCGCGGAGATGGGACTTGGATCGAGTGGAGAGGGAGATTGGATGTGGCCTGGGCCTCTGGGAGGACTTGTCTGAGAGCGGGGCTCGGGTTCTGAGGGAGCGCCTTGAGAGAGGGTCGTGGAGGAGGGATTCCTGAGAAGAGCCGGGGTGCTCGTCGACATCCATGACGTCCACGGAGGCATCTCTGGAGGAGGAGGATATGGGGCTGTCGGCGGTGAGGGTGTCTTCCTGTCCGTTGAAGGACGAGAGGGCGTCTGGGGACGACGAGAGGGAGGAGACGGAGGGGGCTGGATGGGGGAGCATGAGAGGGACTTGTGGATCCACCGGTGGGATCGACGATGGAGTAATATTACTCGCGCCCGTTTAGGCACTCCCCTCCATCATGACCGACAACGACCGCGCCCGGCAACGCATCATCGCCTCCGTCTTCGACAAGCGCAACGCCGCCGCCGACGCCGCCGAGGCCTACGTTGCCCACATCAAGATCTGGGAGGACACCGGCGAAGGCCAGGGGAAGAAGCCACGCTACATCCTCCTCTCCCGTCCGTGCCCCCTCCTCCACCCCACCCCTGCCCTGCTCACCCTCCCTCCAGGCGCGACCGACAACACCGGCTTCATACACAAGTCGAAGCTCAACACCAACGGCTCCTTCTCCGTCGGCAAGACGTGGAAGCTCGCCGAGCTCAGAGGCATCCAGGTCCTCAACGTGCGTGCCCTCTCTTCCCTCTCGCTCTCCGTTCACTCCCCGCAACCAGTCGGTCTCGTTCAACATCACCCTCGCGAGGACATACAAGTGGCAGGCAGAGAACGCCGCCGACCAGACCGCGTTTATCAGAGCCATCGTCGACCTCTTCCGTTCTCTCATCGGTGCGCCGCTCCAGCTCGTTGGTGTGGACGATACCCGCTCGACATCCGGTAGGTGCCAACGAGTACTCACAGAAACCGCTCACAGCCAACAGCACCCCCAGCAGATGGCGACTCCGTCCCGCCGCCCGACGACTCGCCTTTCCCTTCCACACCTCCAGTCACCTTCTCAAACCGCCTCCCTATCCTGGAGAATGCCCAGACTCCCCACTCTCACATCCTCAAGACTCCCTCGCGTTCCGCATCGCCTGCGGATTCCATGAGGAACCACTCCGCGAGAGAGTCCGTGATCTCCAGCGCCTCAGGTCTCCGCCCGCCTTCCCCTTCTATCCCCTCCCATCAGTCCCCGTTACCCAGCTCCTTGAGACCAAGAATCGGCCGTCGACCATCCGTCGCGACGCCTCCCCCTTCCGCCGCAGGTACTGCGATGACCCTTCCATCTAGTCTCGTGCCTGCTCGTGCTCGTGCTGCGTCCCCGCGCCCGTCCCGTCCAAACCACACGCCCACTAAGCCATCCCTCGACTTGCCTCGTACGTCGAGTCCACCTTTCTTATATCCGATGGAAACACATCATCCCGCGCACTCCGAATCCTCCGCCAAGCCTCCATCACGTACCTTGACCCCAAAGCCTCCCGAGACCCCGCAGATCCGCCGAGAACACAACAACCGTGTTTCATTCTTTGACCCTGCAAACCAAGTCGCACTTGACCGGCTTGTGGCGGGTGACTGGGGCTCTGAAGAGGATGCCGAGGGCGCAGAGGAAACAGCAGAGGAAACGATGATCAGTGTAGAAGAAATGCTCGAAGGTTATGAATGGGCAAGTGACGACATCTTCGGCCGAAAGTCTGTGAGGGGGGCTGCGGATCTGGTCGAAGCCCGTTTGCTTGATGAGCTCATGGCACTGGAGAAGGTCGGCCGTCTGACTTTTGATCGTTTAAGCTCGACAAGTAACACCCTCGTCAGGCTAACATACACTCTTTCCTGGAATCTGACGATCGGGTGAACCTCGTCATCAAACACTTGGACGAGGCTCTTGGTGAGGTCGATGCCATAGACAGCTTAATATCATCTTACAAGATTCATTTAAACGCGAGTAAACCACGGCGACGTTTCCCTTTGTTCTGACCAGTTTGATAGGCCGTGGGGGATGATATCTCTTTCATCCAGTCGCAACGACGCGGCCTACAAGTTCAAACGCAAAATCAAGCCGTGCTCCTCAGTGAACTCGAAAACCTGCTCGTATGTAGCTCGTCTAGCATACCTCCAGCATATTCTGATGTCGTGCACGCTTAGAAAACAGTCCAAGTTAATCAGGAAGCGTTGCTTACACTTACCCAAGAATCTCTCGAGAAACCAACTGGAGTACAACGGCTCGAAGGAGCTGCTACGGAACTCTATAAAGCACTCCAGGCTAGTCAAGATACAGGTCGGGGTTTCGTTCGGTCAAGTCACACGAACTGATTCCTTTCTTCAGAAATGGCTGCTACCATGGAAAGGCTGGTCGAGTATAGAACCTATAATGCACAGTTCTGCAAACGCATATTCGATTACCTCTCCATCATGATAGTTGCTCAGGTCAGTTTGATTATCGTGTAGGTATTGCAGCGCAGGTGCCTCATATCATTTCAAGTCCAAACTAATCCTTGATGACAACGGTGGAATCGTCCGACCGAAGGGACGTGGACGACCAACCATATCCAATCATCAAAGCATGGAGTCCTATCTTGGCAGATATGCTGGACTCCTTTTGTACTTGAAAGAGATGGACGAATCAGTGTACTCAAAGTTTTGCGCTGTACGTTACTCGGGTGCAAGCTTTTAAAGCTAATCCATTGTCTGTCAGGCGTACTTCTCGGCAGCCAGCGACCTTCACAACGGCCAGATGAAAGGCTTATTCTCAATTTATTCTGGCTTGTTGAAGAAGGCCCCTGAGGAAGACGCGGAGCAAAGTTAGATCTTATGTCGTCTCTCTCCTCCATGTTAACCCGGCTTTCTAGGCTTTGCTCAAAATAATACAGGTGCAAAAGGAGGTGCCATTCGTCGTGCGGGTACCATTGTACGTGGCCCGACGGAGACACGAAACCGGGAACGAGAGCGAGGCGGTCAAGCAGGGGAAGAATATGGAGCAGCTGACGTTCGTATCTCCGTTAAGTGCGAGAAGTTGGTCTCCCTGATTCTGGAACAGGCCCTTGGTTACATTCTGGAACAAATTGCCCCTCAGATTTACCGGGAAAGCGACTTTATTGCGGACTTTCTTCAGATCAATGATGCTGGCCTAACTTTTGCTGATTATGCTGGTCTGGATAGTTACTTCCGACGCCAAGCGGCTAGAAGTGTTGGTCTCAGTCAATCCACCATAAAGCTAGTGCGTGGTGCAATGGACTTGATATTCGGTTTCCTGCCTACCGAGTTGAAACAATGGATTGATCTTGCTGTTGCCAAGGATGCGCTGTAAGTATTTCGCCTTGTCAATGCACACATGCGCTCAGACCAAGGACAGGCAATTGGTCGGCGTTATCGCTTGTCTCGAGCGTTTCCTCGCGGATGCCGACGAGCGTGGCAATACCTTCTTCCTTCAAATACTGGATAAACAGCACCTCCGGCTTAAAGGCGCGTTTGATCGTCATATCGTAAGCGAGGTTGCAAACGAGATTGGCATGACTGCTTATCATGTGGTTCAGAACCAGCAAATCAAAATGGTCGATGAAACGAAATTGACGAGCAAGAAACGCAAAGGGGTGGCTCACTTCATCAAGTATTTCCCGGTCTATGTGAGCCGCGTCGAGCAACAGCTAATCGGGGCGGACGGACTGGAGATCCGGGCACATGTTGACTCGGCATACGAGAAAATTGTGCACAGCATGTTTGAATGTTTGAAGCACATGGCAACACTGGACGGCGACGGCGAAGACAAAGGCCAGCTCAATTATCATGTGTTGCTTGTTGGTGAGTGTGTTGCGCGCAGGAACACGCGGTAGATGTGATCGATCCGTGCAGAAAACATGCATTACTTTGTTGCCGAGACCTCCCAATTGGAAACTGGTTCCGTCAGCGGGTTCTTGAAGCAAGCCGAGGCTATCTACAACGAAAACTTGGCTGCATATGTCAGGATCGTGCTCCGGAGGCCATTTTCCAAATTGATCGTGGGTGTGCCCTCTTTGACTTGTGTAGGACGTGAGCTCATCACGGATTTACAGGAATTCTTTGAGGGTGTGGACAGACTGTTGAAGACGACTGCGCCGAGCGAAGTTCAGAAGAACTCTAATTATAGCAAATCGTCGCTGAAGAAAGTGCTGAAAGACTTTGATGGCAAGGACGTGCGCAAACACATTGATGTGCTCTTTCGACGAGTGGAGAAACACTTTACGGAAGCGGAAGAGAAAGCGACGAAAGAAGAGAACAGCGGGATCGCGGCGGGTACGGTGATGGTAGGGGTATGGAAGACATGTGAAGAAGAGCTACAGCGAATGACGGAGAGCTTCAGCACGAGAATATCACAGTGCTATGCTGACAGCGGTACATCCATGGAGTATACCTCGAGCGATGTGGAGACTGCGTTTAAGAGACACCGGCTTGACTCATAGGTTGATCACTGGTGTATATCTAGTTCTGAATCTCTGATACACATGTTTGGAGAGACTGGTAAAAATAGTCGATGCAAGGAAAGAAGTCCAAGGGTTATCTCAGTTGACCGAATATGGTTCCTCGTGTGAACTGCTGCTGGCGTGTGCATCGCCCGTGTCCTTGGGAGCGAATGCGGCCAGGACGGAGGGGCCATAGGCAGACCAGAGACCCTTGAGTTGGTCGACAGGATAGGCAGGGTCTCCGTTGGGAGGGGACTGGGCGGGGACGGGGGTCTTGTTCAGGAAACCCCAGACGAGGTCGACGATGGCAGCGATGCGGGTCCGACAAAAGGCGATCGCATTGGTTTGTGCGGAAGCCATGGCGGCATCGAGGTCGGCTTCGTGCGTTGAGCACCACGGCTCAAAGTAAGTTTTGTAGACATAGGTAGAGCCCTGGAAGGGTGTGAGGAGGGAAGGGTGGGGCATGTGAAGGGGACGGACCTGTGTCTGGGGAAGGGAGATGTACAGTAAGAAAATGGTTCTCAATTCCCAGTAGAAGGGAAGCCTGGGTATGTTCAGGACATGCAAGGGACGGATGGGAGAGGGGGGACCGACCACGACAGGAAAAGACCAAGGGTCTGCTCGAATGCGACAAAGGCACCGACGACGGCCCAGTACATGGAGAGTGTCTGGAGGGTGTCAGCGGAGGCATCAGACCGCGCCAAGGCCTTGTATGTAGCGTAGCATGGCAAGGCGAATGCAAACCAGGCGCTGGGGACGGGGACGGGGGCGGGGGCGGTGAGCGGAGGGCGGAGAGAGCGGGCGGGGACGTACCAGAGGATGGAGACGAACATCGGTTGGCTTGGTTCGAGACGTGAGCCGGCTCGTGAGAGTGCGTGAGAGGGTGTTTTTATTGACGGCTGTTTGGGTCGTACGCTCTCCCTCCCCGTCGATGGATCACCCCAAGAAGATGGAGGACGGCGCCGTGCCCAAGCCCGACATCAAGCCCCAGGTGAAGACGCTCAATCGTGTTCCCCGTGCGTCCCCCCTTCCCCCCCCTCCCTCCAACAGCTGACCCTTCTCCCCCCAAGGCGCCTGCGTATCTGTCCCGCACCTCCCCCCATCCCCCGCACGCTGACCACATCACACAGAATGCCTGTCGCAAACAGAAAATGCGCTGCGAGGGCGCAGACACCCCCCCCTGTCGTCGCTGTCGCCACGCCGGTCTGGAGTGTCTCTTCGAAAAGCCCTCCAGAGAGGCAACCCTCACCGGCGAGGCTGGTTTGGAGTAAGTCCCTCCTCCCCCGCTTGCCACCACTTATCTCTCCCCAGGCGCATCCGCAGTCTCGAGGGCCATGTCGCCGATATCAGACTCACTCAGACCGCAATTCAGAACACACTCCTCGAAATCGCCGCCCACTTGCGCGGCTCCGCCCCTCTCACCCATCGCTCTCCCTCCACTTTCTCACAAGCTCCGTACACCCACTCACCCACCATCCCCTCCATCGGCTCACCCTCTCTCTCCGCACCCGCAAACGGTTCGCATGTCAGCGACCCCAACATGCACCGCGGCCCTTCAACACCGACGGCGTATCAACCTTCCATCCCCCCCATCCTAAACCCCCCCTCTCGAGACCCCCGACCTTCCGCATCTCAGGCACCACTCGGTCAGCCGGCCGTCGCCGACTTCCATTCCTCATCATACCCCAATCCTGCCAGCGGGCAACCGCCCTCCTTTACGCCTTCAGCAGCCGTCCTTCCTCCCTTTTCAAGCATTGGCGCAATCGGCCTCGGCACTATTCAAGGATCTTCCGCTGTGCCTTATCTCGATTATTCCCAGCGCTCTCATGGCTCCAGGAACTATCACCTATCTGCTCCCGCGGGCTCAAAACGTACATTGCCTCCTCCGTCCGATGTCACCAGCGCCGATTCCTCTGAAGCCGACGACGACGACAATGGCGAATTACCCGCTTCCGGTCTTGTCGCACCTTGGGAGGTATTGCGAGGCCTAGCAGACGTCGCAATCGAGAGGGCTGCCAAGGTTAGTGCTGGCATTCCTCCGAATCTCTCCCTTGATCAGCCGAGTGACGTCTGGTTAAGGAGAGTGGTGAAGCGAGCAGCGAACCCCAGAGCAGAACCAGAACGCCTTCTCCCGAGCGACAGAGTCGACCTGCCAAAAGGAGGAAGATCCGTCACAAAATTCCGCGTGGCGTAGTTTTCCCCGATGGTGGGTCATCTTGGGCCTGATGATCACGAAGCTCAACATGAATCGTTACAGTTGTCACGCAGAATCTTGTACCCGAGCATGAGGCACGCGAGTTGTTCCGAATGTACAGACATATACCTTCCTTAATTCACTCCGCAGCTAACTCCTCTTGGTAGATTTTATGCCGGTTGCTCTACATTCTTACCCGTTTTCGACTCTCGAATCGATACTTTTGACGCCCTTCACCACCGTTCTCCGTTTGCAGTGGATGCTATTTGCATGGTTGGAGCTCGCGTGCGTGATGGAGGAGGTCAGTTTGTCCTCGATGCGTCAAGTCTTTTTTCCATCCATTCGCAGGAACACCAAGCGAAACATACAACCGATCTTTGGATGCAGTTCAAAACATATCGCGTGCTACTCTCTTCTCCCCCGTGTCCCGAGTAGAAGCAGTTCAAGCCATGAGTCAGCGTTTTACCACGGGTGTTTGTCAGCGGCGATAATCATTCTTCTTCTAGTTCTCGTATCAGGTTGGTCTGATAATGGCTGGCTAAGTGGGGGCCATGCTGTACGGATGGCAATGGAACTTTGTCAGCCTATTCTCTGATGTTCTTTCGACACTCCGCTCATGGATCTCTCAGCATTGCATAAAGCATGGCCAAAGTTGCTTCGGCGGATGCAGAACAAGGTTAAAGGCACTGACGGGTCCGAAGACCGCGATCTGGTCATCGCCTCCCGTACATGGTTTTGTTTGTACCTTTTCGAGCACCAGTAAGTAGCCGTCATATACATCAGCGATGTGTCACAAACAACGCTCTAGGTTATCCTACGGCACTGGCCGTCCAGCCATCTTAAAGGACGATGAGAGTATCTGGCAGTGTCGTTTACTCTTACAGCACCCCCTTACAATCGAGGATGATATGCGACTGGTCTCCACTGTTGAGCTCATGGCAATCCGGGAGAGTGTCCACAACAAACTTTCACCCTTTGACCGCCCCGTAGATGAAGTTACGTTCTCTGTCCTCCAACAAGCCGATTCGGAGTTTCAAAACTGGTACAAAACATGGGATCAGGCCTTCTCCCAGAAGTACGAAGATGCAGGTGGGTCGTGATCCTTGGTTGGAATGCGGTTACCAAAATGCAGCCCCAGCCTTTTATCGTCAAAGCCTGGAAATCCAACACTTGCATGCAGAATTGTTTCATAACGCAACGGCGTTGCGAGGTATCAATGGTCTAGAAGATGTACAGAAGATGCCGAAAGCGCAGAAGGAGCTCGCCATTCGCTCCATTCAAATTGCGCGCAAGGGCTTGGACATCACGGTCAATTCCCCTTCGTATAGCGAGGGCATGAAATACGGTAAGTCAACCTATCCCCCCCATGTTCACGACGTGTAATCCTCTGCTAGCCGTCCACTATACGCATGCCACTGCTACATTTGCTGCCACTTTTCTTCTAAGACTGTCTCGTCTTTTGTAAGCACCACCAGTCTCGGCCAGGTTCGAATATGTATGATTTTCCCCTCTAGCCCAAATGATTGCGACGTGCAGGACATCCGATCACAGGTTGAACGACTGGCAGCTTTGATGTCCCAAAGTAAGCCCTCGGTTGCACCCGTGTACTCTTCTGACGTTATCAATCTAGTCCCTGGAAAACGTTACGCTCTAACTCTCCACCTCATGCTGAAGAGAGGGCAGAAGCGGAGAGCCGCATCTACTGCACATTCCCCAAAGATCTCACGTGATCCTCAACGTACGACGTCCATGTCGATTGAACAGCAGCAGCTTGGTGCAATGAACCACGAATCGTTCTCGCCTACATATGATTCGTCCTTCAGCAACTCCGATGGGATTCCTCAAATGCAAATGGGGGTGATGCCTAACCACGTCACTGATGTGGACAGCATCTGGAGGGGATTCGAAATGACTTCCAACGAACAACTGCCTGTCTGGATATCCGACCAGAGCTTGGGTGGTAGCACATTCTCGCAGCAAGGCATGAATGCCTTCCTTCTCCCCGCAGATTACCTCCCCCCCGCAACACAGATATGGTAAAATCCCCTTGGCATTCAGGGCAGCGTCTAGTATTATTATCTTGTCTGGCTGTATGTCTCGTCCTGTACAATCATCCCCGAAAGCCGCTATATATTCCCCTCTACCCTGTTGTATCATCGTGTCACTTTGACCAGTGGTTTTGGGTAAAGCGTGCAAGACCAAGTAGAGTTTGTGTTGCCCATTCCTGATAACTAATCTATGATTTCAGGTCTTCCTGAGGACTGGTCTGATTTAAACCTAGACTTGGACCAAATCCCGGGCATTGTGTCAGTCTAAATCAACGACGCTAAGCTGCATCTCTCTCGGGTCCCGTTCTCTTCCTTGACAACCTCTTTGACTCCTTCATCGCCGCACCATCATGTCGGGCAGCTCGTCAGCGAAACAGTGCGAGCCCTCGAAGACATCCGGAAAGGTCAACTTTCCTTGGATTCCTTCGAACCGCGAGAATCCTGTGGCAGACACTTTGCCCGTTCATGCTAGGACTGGCGAACGACACCCAGTGAGAGCGAGTCTTATTCCAATGTTGGGTAACTTTGAGGAAGAAACTGAAGGGCGTCCTAAGAGAAAACCTTTCTTGTCTTTCCTGCCCGGTCGCCCGAAAGACCTTCCAGTGCTGGACGATGAATTATTTAGCGAAGCAAAGACTTCGCAGTCGCGACCAAACTGGCCGAGTTTCTTCGACGTCCCCGAGGATAACGCCCCTCGAGATCATGCAGCACTTCGTGCTTCCGTTCTCCAAAGCGTACCCCGTCTCTTCGCAGATTCGGAGGGACGGAAGTTTTATCGAGGGGGAAAACAGCGACTCAGCGTCATGAAGCAGAATAAAACAGAGGCGAAAATCATCAAGCATGTACAAGGTATAACCTTGGGACTTCAACCTGTCAGGTCGATGACATGAAACCCAGATGTCGACAAACGCCGCAAGTTCATACTCACGTTGGCAAAGTGCTTGCTGGCCTTTGGCTCACCCTCCCACCGCATCGACGCACAGCTGAGCACAGCGTCTAATGTACTCGATGCCAAAGCAGCCTTCGTGCACATTCCGGATGTCATCATCGTTACGTTCGGCGATGAAGATGTGGCCTCCGTCGAAACTCACTTTGTCAAGGCCAAGGGTCGCGTCGCTTTAACCCCATTGCACCAAGTTCACCTCGTTTATCGCAAGGTACTACATGATAAGATGACGGTGGACGACGGAACACGGGAGCTTAAAGATATACTGGATGCTCCCTCTATCTACTCAGTCTGGTCGCGGTGTCTCTTTTCATTCCTCACGGCTGCCATGATCTCTGCGATAGTATTTGGAGGTTCTATCATTGATATGTGGATATCTGGGTTGTGCGCCTGCCTTCTCCAGTACTTGGGTCTCAATGCCGCGTCAAAAAGTGCTACGTATGCCAACGTTTACGAGTGAGTCATCGATCAACTGGTACTCGGCGTTCCTGTTTATCGGCCTGCAGGATATCAATAGCAATTATTGTCTCCTTCGTTTCACGAGCACTGAGTACGATCCCTGGGAATCTGTTCTGCTACAATGCTATCTCCGCCGCCGGAATTGTTCTCATCCTACCAGGTTTCACCATACGTGAGTGTTTCAGACTGGTTTCACCACACGCGAGTGTTATGCAGCCAACTTCCATCGTTTCGTCCTGTATGTAGTCATTAGCGCTCTGGAGCTGACGTCGCGCAACATCCTCTGTGGATCTGTAAGGATGGTTTACGCACTCATCTATACACTCTTTTTGGTAAGCCGCCAACAATCGGAATGATTCAGTCCCGCACTCTTCTGACTACAGAGTCTGCTTCGCCAGGGCTTCGGACTGGCCATTGGATCCGACATCTATCTTGTAATTAACCCCCATGCGAGGCGGGCTCTCGAGAAGAGCCAGACGCCGAGTTATAGAGTGCTGCATGGTTCCTTTCAGGCTGAAAATGGCACTTTTCCACTTGGCGGGGTGGTGTTTGGGTTCGCCAAGGCGGCATCCCTTGACGCGAATTATTTACTAAGAGGTACAGTGCCTCCACACTTCCATTAATATACTGGCATGTCCAACGGTATCCCAAGGCTGTTATAGGGAACCAAGCTGGCCGTGGTGGCGACAACCCCTTCCCTGGTGGCTATTGCCCGTCCTGGTTCCAACCTACTCTGTCGCTTCATCGCTGGCAAACATGCAGAAATTTTGGAGCTGGCAACTTCTAGTGATGGTCATTTTCGCATGTTCCGCCTTCACCGCCATCAAGCTGGGCAACATCTTTCTACCTGATGATGGTGACCTCGTGTCTGCCTTCGGGGCGCTGATCATTGGTCTGCTTGGCAATTTCTATTCGCGGATTGTTCGTGGGACTGCCTTTACCTCGATGGTTACAGGTGTTCTTTTCATTGTACCCGTATGTGGACGGACAGTTATATGCTTCCCGTTCTCACAGACTTTCTTGCAGTCTGGCATCGCGCAGGGGGGAGGGCTTATCGATGTTGACCCGAGCTCGACGGAGCAGTACTCATCAGGCTTCTCTCTAGCTGTACGCATGATTCGGGTTGCCATCGGAATAACGCTCGGTCTTTTCGCCAGCCAGATATTCGTGTATACGTTGGGGCGACGAAAGAACGCGGCCCACTTTGCGTTTTAAAGTTCACGAGTAATGGTACAATTATAATAGGCATACTCGTACGCAAGGCAACAGGTTAAAGTCGTCTATTAATTACAACGAAGTCGCTCTACGAGTAAGGATTACAGGAATGTCGGAAAATAAGGATCTCATCAAGGAGTAAAAAATGAAAACATGCGTC
Organism: Neoboletus magnificus; assembly: GCA_003316145.1. Classification (NCBI taxonomy): domain Eukaryota; kingdom Fungi; phylum Basidiomycota; class Agaricomycetes; order Boletales; family Boletaceae; genus Neoboletus; species Neoboletus magnificus. The sequence goes on along the minus strand of QFEI01001401.1, from coordinate 11,201 downwards.
AGTGTAACTCATAACCCAAACAACTGGTTCAACTCCTCCATCCGCCGTTGCAGCATGTCAGCCTTGCTGAAGTTCTGACCCAACGTCATATTGGCCAACTCGGTCTTTTTTCGTTGAACTTCTAACAGGCGATCTTCAATAGAGTTTTCGATGATGAGTTTAACTGTCGTGACGGGGCGTGTCTGCCCCAGACGGTGCTGTAGGGTAAACCATGAGTTGGGGCCAGGTGATGTATGTCAAGCGATGGCGTACGATACGATCAACAGCCTGGTTCTCCACGGCCGGATTCCTGTGGCACGTGCTTAAGCATGCTGCGGTACAAAGGCTCAAAAAGAAAAAATACCAATAGGGGTCCATCAGGTAAACTCTTTGTGCAGCAGTGAGGTTTAGTCCGACTCCACCGGCCTTCAAGCTGACAAGAAGGATCTCGCAAGCCGGGTCATATTTCAGGGCATCCATGGCTCTTGTTCGATCGTCACGTTTCATAGTGCCATCTAAGCGGTCGTAACGAATTCCAGCAGCATCCAGAGCATCTTCGATCCTAAAAAGCTTCATGAGGACATGATCGTCGAAATGGGGCAGCCACAGCCATACTTATCGAGCATGGTCGTCCATTGCGAACTAGGGGCCACATGTTTAGCTTCTTCTCTGGTACAGGACCGCTACTTACAACACCACGGTCTTGACAACTCCATCGTCAACCCGTTTTCCTTGACCATCTACCATCTCCACCTCAATCGACTCGGGATCATAATTGGCAGAATATGGATTTCCCTTGGAAAATTGGATGAGATCACTGAGCAAAGCTTTGACTTTGGTTGACGCAATGAAATTCTCCGGGCCGGTTCCCCTTGGTTTCTTTTCCCGCTTGCCAGATTTCTTTTTCAACGACACGTCTTGAGGTTGACAATCAGGCCGTACTTGTATCGCGTCTTGAAGAGAAAGTCCACTCTGACAAGCAGAACATGACCGTCGAATATCTGGTGGTACATCTGGCCATCCAGGACATACGCACAGCCGATAACATGTAAGGCAGAAAAGGTGCTGACAACGGGTTAACACGAGAGATGACGCCGACGGGCTATTGGTCCTCGTTGAGGCGCGGGACGTTGTGCCTTTTGCCTTCCGGCCACGTTTGGGTGCTGACGGTCCGTCATCCATACAAACCCCACCCTCAATGATTTGTTGAGTCTCCGAGGGAATGCATAGCTCCTCGCCACACTCTACGCATTGCGTTGTCGCCGCCTCCCTCAGCAGTGCAACGATTGCGGAGGCGCGGGACGGGTTGAGACCCTCTCGTTCAATCGTAGCCGCAAGGTCTTCATAGCTGCTGGACTCCGTCGGCTGAACACCTCCAAATTCCTTTCCCTCGACAAGCTCAAAATGATCACAAATTTGTCGCAACCGCAAAATCTTCTGCAAGATCCCCACGTAATTCTTCATAACCTCGTTCTTGTTCGACAACTCGTTGAACTCAGCTTTGGATTCCGTGAAGAACTGGTCGTAAATCGTTTGCTCGCGTGGGTCGAATTTGAGATAGCGGAGTTCATCTCGACGAGGAGGGAGATTGAGAATTTTCTTTCCGTCAGAGGTTTTTGTTTCTTTGGTGCGGCGGAGGGTGATGCACTTCATAATGGTTTGCAACCGGGCAACTCCCAGTGATTGCCCGTACTTGACAGGAGTTCCAATGAATTCTGTCCAGATGTTCTTGTCATCGAAAGGTTCTAGACGTAAGAACTTGATCAGTGCGAAAACATCGTCAAGCTTGTTCTGGACAGGAGTTCCCGTCAGGCAAAGACGACGGTCAGCAACCAAGTCGCATGAAGCACGGCTGCCCACAGTTCCAGTCTCCTTAATAGAGCTGTATCAAAGTGAGGTTGTGCCCGCTAAACACTGGTTGGAAACACATACTGCGCTTCATCAAGTACGACTCTAAACCAGTGGATGGTTTGTAGAGCGCTAGTGGCCTCGACTGCAACATTAGAAAACGACTTTTTCCGTTTCATCCCTGCTCGCTTTGGCTTCGGTAACCGTACCACCTGATTTCCATGTTCATCAATCTCGACGCCTGGGAATCCTCCATCACTATCGCCTTCCTCTTCGTCATCAGCTTCAAGAGAAGTGAGACTCCGGGTTTGCTTTGAGTACTCAGAAGCTAACGTTGCGTAGGTTGTAATAACAGCATCAAAGTCAGCTAGGAAAGCTGAATCTGGCCGACGCGCATTCCCGTGGTACACATATACGCGCAATGGACGGCCACCCATTGGACGGTGAGATGGTTTGATGTCAGAACTGGGTTCTTGCTGGGAAAGCGCCACTTGAGAGGGTGGTGTAACAGTACCAGGCGTGTTGACGGCCGCAGAACAGGTGATTCCGCCACCTCCAACCACCGAGACCTCTCCTCGCCAATGCTCACGGAACTGATCTTCCCAATTCGACACCGTCGAGAGCGGACAAATGATGAGGGTCGCTCGACTTTTGACCTTGATACGACATGCACGCGCATATTCGGCTTCTGCTTTGTCCTGAGCCTTTGCTGCCCTACCTTTACCCTTTCCGGAGTCGGATGCGCAGGGCATTCCCCAAACACTCCCAGAGAAATGTGCAGCGGACAGAGTATCCTCAAGGAAGCTTCTGTCTAAAGGAGCGGGAGGGGGGGGCAATGGGGAAGCAGCGAAAGCGCGAGCTGCATCCAAGGTGGCAGCTATGAGGGCGACACACGTGATCGTCTTGCCAAGACCCATCTGGTATAGGAGTGCATGGGTATTACGTAATCTTATCCAGAAGCAATCAACGCACATCATCAGCAAGAATAGCGCCCTTGGTTTCCTGTGGTTCATGAAGAAGCTCCTTTTGAGTCACGATATGGAACCATGATTGCTGTCCAGAATGAGGGTTCACCCTGGTCTGCCACAAAGAAGAATAGCGGCCATCACTACAACGTTTCTCGCGTTCACGCTCAAGAAGGAAAGTAAGCGCTTTCTTCTGATGGGGGTAAAGTGTCGTCCCGACTTCATATACTTTTCACAAAATAAAAGAAGTCAGTGGATGAAGCGATGACGAGCGAGAACAATGAATGAGAGTTACCAGGTTCAGTCTCAGGGAGCTCATCTCCGCTTCGCAGACTCTTGAAGAGCTCCTCCACCTGACTGCGCTGTATTTCAAGCGTCTTTCCAGACACTGCAGGTGCAGTCCAACGAGAACTGCTGCCTCCTGGACCGGAGTAACCGGGGCGGACGGGGGGCAACGGTTGACGGTGTCCTCCAAGAGGAGGACTGTGCGGATTACAATAATGATAGTTAGCGAGTCTTTGGATGTCATACGGAGGGGATGGGTGATCGAGCAAGAGTCCACACTGGTGGAGATAATTTCCGACGACGACGATGTTACCCTTTGGAGTGTAAACAAGCATCTGTAACGGGAGGATGGGGAGCTGCGGTAGGATGAGAGAGACGGGTTCTAGCGGAGCTGGCTCAAAGGGTGAGGTAGCTTACATTTGGCATGCCACGACGCACTTTGGCGTCTAATCGGATAAGACCTTTTCCCAACATCGGGCCAAGGTGGGATGCCACTTTCTGCTCCACAACACCGAAGGCCTCACCCTGGCTTAGATCACCGGCGGGGGATTTAATGTGTGGAGTTTTGATATGGATAGTTTCTGTTGTACCTGGCTGTTTGTGAGGGTTGTGCTCGTACTGGAGACGCACGCTTGCCCAATCGGCTTCTGCCTTTGTCGGATCATGCGGCTGGAGGTATGAGACTGGATAGAGAACCAAGGCGGTAACTGTGAGCTGTCCAATACAAACGGGGGTTCTAGGGGAGAGATCGTCCGGGAGTGGGGTGGCAAGGGGAAGGGGAGAGGAAGGGGGAGAGGGGGAGTGAGTAAGATCAATGACATTGTTTGCTGGGTGTGTGGATGTGGGTCGGGCTGTGAATGGATGAATGAAGGAGGTGCCGTTTTGAGGTGAAGGGCGATGGAGCGGAGGGACTGGAAAGACGGGGTGATACGCCGGGGTGTGCAGCATCGGGGGCGGCTTTGGCGCGTGTGGCGGGACGGAGTGCGGGTATGAGGAGAAAGGATACGTCTGCCCGGGTCTACCTTCCACACGGGCACGTGTCGATGACGGAGAGACATCATCGTCGCCAGTCAGGTCGATGCGCGTGGGCTCGGACAGGGCAAGGTTTGACATCGACACAGACGGTACAGGGTGGGCATCGCGCATGACGACGGGCGCTGTTGAACACAGCGACGATGGCAGCAACGACGACGACGAAAAGCTTGTACTGAACAATACAGCAACTGTGCAAAGAACCGTCACGGCCGTCGATGGGCAACTCGTTCGGTCGTATCTTCGGCATCCACTCGGCACCACTTAGTAAGCTTCCCACAAACGCCACTATGCAATGAAGTGACATTTCCTATTTAGGACAACCCCTCTTGTGTCAAACACTACCCAAAATTAGTCACATCACCCGCCTTGTGTTGGGTCTTTTCAGAACGAAATGGCCTACAGAAAAAAAAAGAACCAGACGTACGAGGCGCCCACCCCATCGCAAAGTACGCCGCTCTCGCAGCCTCCTCTTTTGCGAGTTGCTTGTTCGGTCCACTGCCCTTGCCTTTCTCTATCCCATTGACTTCGATCATTACCCAGGCTGAGTGTCCTTTCTGTAGCAAAAAAAAACATCTTTGCTCACCGACACAAGTCACATGCCACTTTCCCGCGTGCGGCGGTCCGGAGAATGTTGCAGGGTACCCGACGCTCAACCCTCGCTGTGTCGCTGTTTGGTTGAACAGCGGTAAAAACGCCGAATGCGGTTGCGCCGGTGCCAGTGGATTCCCGAAACTCGGCATCCCCTTTGGCGGAGGTGGTTGTTTTGGAGGCGGTACACTTGGCGGAGGCGGGGGTTGGGGCAGAGGCAATGAACCAGTCTGGGAGTATGGGTTGTAGTGCGTAGGTTGATAACCGGTTGGCAAACTAGGAAGTGCATGTTGTAGCGGTTGTGTTGAGAATCCCTGGAGTAACTCTTCAACCTTGGGTCGCTTCCCAGACTGTTCCTCAAAGTCCGCAGGTCCAAGGTCAGACGTCGCTCCACCCTGGAACACGCTGACCGCTAATCGCAGGAGGGCTCCGATCCATTGTTGGACTATCGTCAATCCACGCTCGCTGAAGACTGCACCGAGGTAAGCGAGGAAGAGCAGGCGGCCTTGCTGTATTCCAGTTTCAGTACTGTAGATCTTGCCAAATCGGACAGACGCACCACCTACCTCGGCCTCCCCTAGTGATGATTGAAACGACGGGTCGTACCGTAGTTCATCTCGTAGTCGATAGAAATTGGCCCACGTGTCAATGATGTCCACCGTTAATAGCTTTTGTCTCCGCGCCTTCCTAGAATATCGTCTCATGACACTGTGAGTTCATGGCAGTCTCGCTCACCTCAATCTCGCCTCTCGTTAACATCGGCTTCCTGTTAAACAGTAGCTGCGTCGTCATCATCTCCAATATATGGGACCCGAGAACCGATAAACGTTCGTTGTCGCGATATTTAGCGTGGCATGCAAGTCGGAGGGATCTATGAGTAAACACTTCCAACAGAATTTCTCCAGAAAGCTTGGGCAACTCTGGCAAATCCTCCGGGGGTACATCGTACGTCACAGATCGCTGCCGTTTGCGCGAGCTTGGATTTGGCCCAGATTCAGAAACCGTTTCCATTTCCATAGGCGATGGATCTGCGATGTTGAACGTTCGGAGACGGGGAGTAAGAACCATCAGCCTGGCAGGTAATACTGAACGTTCGACTAGTAGAGGTATTTAATTTTGCCAGAGCACCTTGCCCAACAACTGTGTGGTTCGAGCCGAGAGCTGTCTCTTGAGATGCCGTGGTCAAGGCTGGTGAGAGAAATGTGCCTGCCCGCAGAGAGGAGCCATCCCTTTACGTACGATGTCACTAGCGTCGGAGTATGATATACATGACCAAGTGCATCAACGATCGAGCATGCCCATATTTGACAGAATACGACTTGGCCATATGCACAATACGGTAGGTCTAGTAAATAAGATTACCCAGATTACAGCATTGTTTATCATAAGTCTTTCTCATAGTCCCGAGGGGGTGTGTGAATTATGGTCAGATTAAGGTGATGTTTGCATCCTGTCATGGCCAGATTGGTTTGCTTTCTCGGCCTCTCGCTTTCGCCGCTTAAGGAGATGTCGAAGTTTATTGGTCACCTGCCCTTGAGACGGGTCCTCGGATAGCCGTAAAATATGCTTTGTGATGCTAGTGCCCAGGTTAGAAAAGAGAGAAATCTTGTTCAACTGGAGACGGACCTATGGGTGTCCTGATGGACCACTGGACAGTTCTCAACAGGGTGGTAGGGTCCAAGACACACTGGGCAACCAGAGAACCCATTCTGTTTCTGCTTCTTCAACGGATTCTCAGGCACTCCGTCAGGTGAAGACATGCGTTTAGCGGGCAACACCACTGGAAAAGTAGAGTGTCCGTCTACAATGGCCCCCCGATCTTGGCGGAAAGACCTCCAGTTATCCTCATGCACGAGCGCCGGCTGCGGGGGAGGAATTCTAGTCACCTCACGCTCAGGCACTTTCAATAAGGACGGCTTGTCGTGGTCCTCGAGAGCCGTTTCACGGTTATCTGACTCGTCAATTTTCACGGACATCGAAGCGGATCCCGGTTTGAAGACCAGTTTGAGTGGCTGACCGGCCAATAAGTGGCCATGACCTCGATCGTACAACGCTTGCTCTATGGCCTCGATAGCAGCTTTCTGTGCGTGTTATTTGAATGCGGCACGTTCCTGGGATATAGGAGCAATACGCACTCTGTATTCCCATGGTTCATCATCAGTATGATTCAACAGGATCTCCCGATACTCTATGAGGTTTGAAGAACTGTCCATCATGTTGCAATCACCGGGTTCATGCCTGTGTCCACAGAGGCCGCACTCTTGATCGCCGCGGTGTGGAAGAGTTGACCCGGACTGTGTAGTTAGGAACGGAGCGGTCAGATTACGCGGTTGTTTATCGGGCAACGCTGGAGCCAATAGAACTTCCTGGTCAACATCCATCGACTCCGTCGTGGCATCGGTGTCATCACCAGCACCATGATGAGCGGAACCATCGTATGCATCAGAATCCGACGATGTCCCAGATTTCAATGATCGACCCTTCCTTTTACCTTTGCCTCTAACCTTGGCGGGAGACTCTTCCAGACTCTCTAGGAAGTCGAGTTGTTGCTGGAAGACGTGAATCAGCTATGGAACATAGCATAGATATTTCGGACAAACCTGAGGGAAAGCGGCAGCAGCCTTTCGCCGAACACCACGACCTGTCACCTCTTTTTCTTTGGCTGCAGACTTCTCAGCAGCTATACGTTCCAGTGCCTGGGCCCATGAATCTCCATGGTCGATATCGGGCACGGTGTCCCCAACATCTTCCAGGACGTCCTTCTCTGCCGCCCACACCTTAGCAAAGTTGAACTTCAGACCGGGTTCGCTGGCAGTGTTCCCATTGTCTCCTTCGACCTCTGTTCTCTCGATGAGCTTATCAAGGTCATGGTCGGTGTCTGAGTGTGGTGGCTAAGCTGGGACCTGCAAAAAGAGTCAAGATACTACGCACAAACAATATCTTTTGAACCTTGGTCCCCTTCCTCAAAGAGCGCCCTGGCACCGAAGGTGAGAATTGATCTCAGGTCATCGCTGCCGTTCTCGTCGTCATCCATTTTCTGTACGATCAGATGATCGAGGACTAGCTTTTTCTTGCCCGCTTGCATGATTCGCTCTGCGAGACGTCTGACAGGGATAATTCTCGAAATAGTAATGGTTACCTTCGGCAGAGTCCTTCACCATGAGTTTGAATACGAGACATGTCTTTTGCTGACCATAACGATGCGAACGAGCAATTGCCTAGATATATATTTAGAGCACGACGAGGATAAAGCAAAATTCCTTCATACTTGAAGGTCCTATAACATAGCTGTGAACCACGGAGTTGAGGAGAAAAAAAAGTTCACTGACCTGATGTGGGTTATAATCCGGGTCATGTATAATCACTGTGTCTGCTGTGTAGAGGTTGATACCGACACCACCAGCGCGGGTGGTAAGCAGGTATATGAAATATTCCGAATCTGGCCTATTAAACTCGTCCATGCCCTTCTGCCTGGTCGCTTGTTTCGTTTCGCCGTCCTTGAGAAAGAGTAAGTTAAGACCAACTCAAAAAGTCAATGACCGCACGATTCTAAGGTATTTGTAGTTCTCGCCTCTCAAGAAGTCTTCGATAATGTCGAGAGCAATGACAAACTAAAGGGATCAATCAGAGACCTCGGACTACACGAAGAAACGAGACTTACTTGACTGAATAAGAGTACACGATGTCCTCTTGCCTTAAGTTTCGGCAACAGTGATCTCAGCAGTCGAAGCTTCGCGCTAGCGTCGATCAGTTTCTCGTGAACCTCGTGCGGCTCAAGGCCACGGGGCTCAATGTCATCCGAGATCAGGTACGGGTGTTGGATGCACCTGACACTATTCGTGAGGATGACGAACGGCAACCTGCACGTGGACGTACTTTCGCAGTTGCATCAGCATATTATTCATATTTGTCTTGGAGATTCCTGCACGACCCGCTTTAACGGTCGACACTTGCGTGAGGTGCTTGAGAATGTCTAGATTCTGGCCTAACGCAAAGTTAATTATCCGGCCCATGTACTTTGTGTCAAAACTTTACTGAGAATTGATCGATAGATCTCCTTCTGCAAAGGAGTCAATGAGAGCGGTACAATGACCTCATTCTGACCAAGTATATGTTCAGTGGACGATACTTGAGGGGGGGAGGTACATACCTTGGGTGGGAGCTGAAGAACTTCACTCTTGACGCGGCGAAGGAAGTACGGTTTTAATCTCACGTGCAATTGGCGCACTAGGTCTTCGCTGAGCTCTTCATACTCCTTCTCTAGTGCTTCAAGATCCTGCCACTTATCGGAGTCAAGGAAGTTCATCAAGTTGAAGAGTTCGCGAATATTGTTATTCAGCGGGGTCTAGAAAAAGATGTTGAACGACGAATTGAGATGGACGAAATTTGACTGACCCCTGTCATGATAACCCGGTGGATTAGCTTGAGCTCGTTTAATTTTTTGAAGAGCAGGCTATTCTCGCTTTTAACTTTGGGATGGAAATGAAATAAAAAATAAAAAATATCAGAGAGACACTCACGGCGCTGACCCTCATCGACCACCAGGATCCCCCAACGACCCACACTCTTGAAGACAGTGGCGAAATCCCTGGGGTTCGTGACAGTCTCATATGTAGTGACGAGAACATGGTATTTTGGTTCGTGCTTCCGTTCATGAAATAGCTCATATCGTATGATCACATCCCTCGACTTAGCTTCCCCAAAAAATGGTACAACCCTCAGTCTGGGAGCCCAGCGCGAAAATTCCCGAACCCAATTGGTGATTGTGGAGTTTGGGACGACCACAAGCGCAGGAGCCGCATTGAACTTTTCGACTAACGTCCCGAGAAACGTCACGATCTGAACTGTTTTGCCCTACATAGAGAACATCAGAGCAGGCAGAATGAGAGCAATAAGCGACGAACTAAACCCATTTCATCGGCCAATATAGAAGGCTGTCGATTCCACCAGTTATCACAAAGCCAGTTATAACCATCGATCTGTGGACTTATGAGCACAATGTTTGATTAGAGTAAAACCACAGACTTGGAATTTCATGAGCTTGAGCTGATCACTCTGACCAAGATCAGGCTGTTCATCGAGATCTCGTTTGAGAGCGAAGGCACCGTAGCCATTCTCGACACGAGCTTCCAACTTGTCGGTCTCTTTTCGCGTCTTCTTGACGAAAACCTCCCGGGAATCGATGAAATGCTGGAACGCGCGTTCATAGGCTCCATGCCCGGACTCTCCGTGGCGCGGCGGAGAATCCCAGGTTGCTAACAAGAATTTGAGAAAATATCGTGGCACACAAACTTGGGATACCGACCTTCCTCATACCCCAAATCCTCCCACTTAGCGAATACCCATATGACCTTGTCGATGTGCTCAACCGATAAAACTTCCCCTGTCCTTGATAACCAGTCATCCAGTTCCTCCATTAATGACTCGTCAGGCTGTTCGCCCTCCACGTAAGCCCGCTCTAGCTCTTGTCGAGGGTTTAGAGGTGACCCATCGACTTGACCCCTACGAGCGATACCCTTCTTATGTTTCACGTTCGTGCTTGACAAGGGATTCCAGAACCGCACATCGAGAACACGGTCGATAGTCTTCCAAGCTGGAGGGATTCGACGCTCGGCGTCAGGTAGAGGACCGAGTGAGATATGCTTTGGCTCAGTTGCAGGGGCGACTTCAAAAGTAGCGTCTGTGCTAGGTTCAAAGGCAATCGGTTGCTTGTCGACACCGTTAAGCTTGTCGACATCCATAACTGTCTCGTCGGATACTGGTTCGTCGAGAAGGGGGACTTTGGAACCCTTGGTAAGGAAGTGCTTTAGTTTCAGCAAGTTGGTCGAAGCCAGCCACATATGAGGCACCCATTGCGTCCGTCGATAGCTCCGACCTGCCCATTTTACTAAGTATTCCCGAGGAAGAGGAGCCTTGGCATCAGGTGGATTCGTCGAAGTGGGTTCAACAACACCTTGAGGGTAGGGTCGCCAGGCTAAAATTTTATCCAGTGGGTAAACGTATGAAGCGCAATCAGCACAACGCCAGTCGGTTTCTTCTTGATAGTAACTTGCAAGGTCTACATCCTCCCAAGCCGCATTTTCTGGGACAGGAAGATGTTGATAATGAGCGAGTCGCCTGCAAGAAAAGCATCTGAAAAGGAGTTGCCGGGAAGGCCGCGACGAGGTCTCGCCCCCAATAGGTGACGTGTTATCGGCCATCTCAATATCAGGAACATTACTTTGTGTGGGCTCAAGGGAGGACCTGCAGGGGAGCGGCTTGTTTGCAAGAGATTGGTCGGGCTCCAGAGCCACTTCTAGGCATCCCATGCAAATACCACCCTTCATACACAGTCCACAAATGAACTCGGTTGTCTGGTTGATGTCAAGTTCATTGCGGTCTGGCAAATTTCCAGTGGACGGTTCGCTGGCCTCCTCTGCTTGTGCTCTCAGCCGATCTTCATCACGAGCACGAGCAGCCCGCGTTAGCTCATCTCTTTGGGTTTTTGCGAGACATTTCCAA